>QOCX01006363.1:0-11446 GCA_005959815.1 Sarcophaga bullata
CATCATGAGTAACTATTTGGTGCGGCTTATGGAGTGTAGGTATCATTGGCCCATATTTCTTTGAATGTGAAGACTGTGCAACCATTGTGGTCAATAGAAACGCCTATCGCACCATTATAACCGATTATTTTGTACCCACTCTTAATGGTATTGATATGAGCGATGTTTGGTTGCAACAGGATCTCTCGATATATTGCATCAAACGTTTGACGGCCGTTTGATTAACCGAAATGTTGATGTCAATTGGCCGCCATGTAGCTGTGATTTGACACCGTTGAACTATTTTCCGTAGGGCGCCTTAAAGGAATTATACCGACAAACTATTGACAATTGAGTATTTGAAGGGCAACATTCGTGCTGTCGTTGTCGAGATGCGAGCTCATACACTCGAAAAAAACACGAAAATTGATCGGAACAAATAAGGTACTGTGAGGCCAGCCGCGGTAGCCATATGAATGAAATAATATGCCATTTTCAACCGAAAGAATTGTACTTCACAACAAAATAGTAATTTTTGCAAAATTTTCAATTGCAATTCAGTTGGTTTTATCAAGCCACCGAAGGATTTATTATCAGGCTGCCTACTCCAGGGTTCCATCCAACATTTTCCGACACCAAATTGCTTCCACAGTCTCTAATGGCCGGCTTAGAAACATAAAATATTGATTATGTTCAGGAGCTCAAGACAGTTGAATGTATGCCACATGCCTTGATAACCTTTAAATAGAGCCAGGAACGTACTCCATCTTTCAAAGAATAATGCCCGCATTTCTTAGAAAAGAAATTTTCATAATTTTCCTTTAAAACTCTTTCATATCGAAAGTCAAACTGACAGTAGACAAATACTTCATCAATTGCTTCTCCTGATTCTTGGTTCATAATACCACAAACACTTTCTTTTCCTTTCTTTTTTTTTTCTTTGCAGTCATTGATCAGCCATGTACTGTAGTGTAGTGGTGTTGCTGGTAGTGGGCGCGATATTAATTTCCGCACATTGCACAGGAAATGTTTTCATGCTTGCGTTTGTAAGTGTTTTCCAGACAGCGTTTGCAATTGGCCAACATTACGTTTATAGCCAGAACATATTTTAACAGAATTTTTTTTTTATTGTTTTTATTTCGCTGCGCTGTTTTAATAATTCATTGCCGCAACGACACAGTTCACACCCACACAATGACATATTTTTGCGGTTACCTTTACAAAATTTACAATAAATTTTTCATTTGTTTTCCCCTTTTATTTCTCATTTTTTTAATTTTGTTGTTGTTGTTGTTGTGTATATACGTTCACATACATGTAGCGTAATTCATAACAGATTTATTGTGGTGTTGAGTGTGTTATATTTTTAAGCATATTTTCAATATCTTGAAATACATTTTGTTTTAAATAATTTTCAAATGTTTATGACTCTTGGTTCTAATGCGGAAATTCGAGAGGAAGAATTATGAATTTCCAAAAAATTTTGTTAAAAGTGCTATTAATCGCTCACTAAAATGGAAAATTCATTAATACATACCCAAATGAAACATCATTCGAGATGTATATGGGCATCATCTTTCTAAATACAAGTGAAAACACTCCCTCGTCCCTTTTTGATTGACCACCTCATGCAATAGTATGTCGTGCTATTTCCATGGGTGTTCACATAAAACAATTATCGATGTGTTTTTAAGAACATGTGCAAAGAAACCAGATATCAGCAATGAGCATGATCGTCGTCAAATATCCCGGAGCAGAATACTCTTCGGTTTTCCAACAGTTAGGACACGAATAATTGCTTAGCTGCTGCTCAGTTGTAATAGAATAAAGGTCATGTCGCTTTTTTTAGCTTTCAATGATAACCCCAAAAAATATTACAGTAGGAGTTCATATTTCCATGCGTATTCACTAGTATCAATGATGAAATGATCTCCATATATGAGGAATATTTGTTCAGTTAGGGATTTGGCCACTGTACATATTTTCTTCATGTTTCACTAAAGCTACATACCTATTATACATATCAAGAGGTTAATTGAAAATTATAAGTTTTACACTTAAAAATACCTACTACAATTTTCCTCTTGGTTGCACAGCCTATCACAATTTCATTATCAATTTTTTCATGTATTCTTTGTGCGACGTCTGGCAATGAGTTATTCAGAAAAAGATGAGGTAGAATTGAATTATATCATAGGCTGTGTTTTGTGACAAACAAGCAATATCACTTTGTAGTCTGTTTATATGGTACAAATATTGAGAGTTTTATTCCGAGCATAAAGACCAGGGCAAGAGTAATCCTTGCTTTTACACAGCAATCCCATAATTTCTGATTACTTATAGCATTCATACATCATATATTTAATTATACTCATACTACTCATATTCAAAGTTTGAAGTACTCATCATACTCATACTTAATACTTCGCATGACTTAACATATGGTACGACTCACAGTATAAGTATGATTCGCGTACGAACACTACAATACTCACTAGAAGGGTGTGTGTTGGCTCTATTTGCTGCTCTGTGTTTTTTGCTTGTTCGTCTTTTTTCATTTTCTTTTGTTGTAAATGCAACAATAAGACTAAGACTGTAAATTTTGATGAATGATACGAATCACTCAAATCATTTGTGAGTACTATAAGCATTTTTCTAAATATGAAATCAAACATATTTCGAATGTTATGAGTTCGTTGGCAACGTTGTACTCATACTCATTGCAACTTGTACTTATAAATCAATGCTGTAGTGAGTACGAATTAATCAGAGTAGGTAGTTAAATTTCAATACTGTTGTCTCACTCATACTCAAAATTTCATGAGTGCTTATGAGTAGCGCAAAACTGATTCATTGCTGATCTCTGAAAGAAACATCGATGTTGTATCGATTTATTACCAATTTTTTTTGTACATCGATTGAATTTTGCAATAACATAGAAATAAAGAACATAATGTGTTGAATTAAGTGGCCAGACGATTTACTGTATGTTTTGAACTCATATAAAGTAGTCCCGTACGGGCACTTGCTTTCCTAATGTCCTGTCAAAGTTTGCTATGCAGTTCGGCATCGTTAAGAATAACTTCCTGCCTATTGCTCGATAAATTACCATGTGTCTCGGAGATGTATTAGCGCCACACAAGTTTACAATGTGAAATGTATACTCCCATGATTCGTTCATTGAGTTTACATATTGGACTTGAAAAACAACTGATAGAATGCCGGTTACTATCCTCAGCTTACTTTTCAATACCCTGTTGGATAATCCAAATGACTTCTTAGATTTAGATTCTCTTAAATCCTATTGATATGAAAACGATTTCTGCATTCCTTCAAACTACTTTACTCGTAATCTGATTTGCCTGCTTATTGCCACTGATTCAACTATGCATTCTATGCCATCTCTTGACGCTGTCAGATACTATGACTATATCCCGTTCTATGTAAATTATGCTCAAGTTCAATTGAGTACATTTTTCAATGACGTAAAGTTTCGCTTGGTAGCTTTTTGTGAGTTTCTTCATAAGGTCCGAGTATTTGGCTCTGAAACTGAATACTCCAGTTTTATATGTCCGCCTATCTGTATACTCTACGAATATTTTCCAAAAATCTCCTCATTAACCTGGCAGTGTTCATGGCTCTAGTTCTCACAACCGTATGTTATGGTTCTATTCGTATTGAGGTCTTGCGACCTTCAACTGTTCAGATAGCAAGAATCACACAAGATCTAAGTTGGTATAAACACTGATTTGCTACATGATTCCTCACGCATTGCATCATTTTCCCACAAATTAATATTCACCTGTTTATTCCAGGTGACGTTAAAGAAATATATGTTCTGGGCAATATTGTAACGATGTCTATGAGTGCGATCACCCAATGACTAATGCATGGTAGCAGGTTTGCAAGAACTACTGGTTAGGATTTCTTCGACTTTACATAATATGGCTACATAATTGGTCATTACACAACGTTCAGTTAGGATTAATACTAGTTCTCACATCTGTGTAGTTGTTGGTGTGTTTTAGTTTTGGATACACAAGTTGGTCGATTGGATTTTGAAAAGCCTCTCCATGGCATTTGTGATTTCCATATTTTTCTTAGGCATTTTTGCCGAAGGATTCAATCATCATATTTGCGGTCAAACTAGATCCTTCTCACGATTGTGATTTCACATATTTGTCTACAGTGTTTTAGGATGCCCATTCTATATTAAATGTGTAGTCGAGGTATTGGTTTCGGATTTTTGTAAACAGTTTGAGCTTGACAGTTTAGGTCTGCTATGTTCAGTTGGGAATCATAACCTTGAGATTTTGCTACGTTGGTGCTGTTCCCAAAAAATAAGGGCCGTGTGTTCGGTATATGAAACCTGATAAGGGCTTTGGTTTCCAAGGAAATTTTCACAGACTGGATTATTGTGGTTGATTGCCAATTTATATTCTACACTACAATATATTACTCGCTCACTGTAAGTATTTGCAAATTCACTGCTGCTGTTTCACATGCATTTCGTTCATTCTAATCACAGAGAAATTGGGGTTTGCATCAACAAATTGCAGCTACTTGGTGTAATGGATTTATGTTCCATAACTTATTTAATTCCATAACTTATTAATTACTGTAAGAGCTTAGATGGCTTTATAGTGTGAAAGGAGCTGCTGTGTCACAGTAAAAATAATCAGAGAAGTGCTTACAATATGCTCTTATATTTACTGAATTTAATTGGTCGTTACAAGCCTATAGTCAGGATTACAACCTCGCTTATCACACTACCCATGTTGTGTATGTTAATTTTATCAATTAGTGGGGAGACCTACCATTTAATAAAGTTAATTCCGGACGATGGCTTTAAGGAAATTTTCATGTCAGTCTCTATTTATTCTCAAATTTTTTTACCAGGGGGACTAATTTTTGTCTGAGCCGAAGTTTGAACCGCAGGATCGAGTCTAATACTCCAACACACTTACTACCAAACTAGGACAACGTAGATTCCATAAGAACAAGTCTTAGACCACAGTTCTCATCATGTTTTTGTTGTTTAATCATTCCTTTCGGGAATTGCTTAAAGAATTCTATCTTCTTCAGTGAGTTCTTTAACAAATTGGCCTTCTTCTTCTTGCTATTTTTATATGATAATTCAAGATGTCGGAGAAGAGGTATCCAGGCAAATGTCAGAACCTTGTTTGAGGTAACAGAAGACGCCAAGGCAAAATAAGGTTGACAATATCATAAGAGGCACACAAATTATGAATTCTTGATCCCCTATTGAATGGACAGACGGTAAATATTGCCAACATTTTATAGGCCTTCAGCGAAATTTTAGCAACGCCACATCATTTGGCTTTAAAGAGCAAAATTTTTCTATTAAAGAGAACAAAATTTACCTTAACAGAGCACTGTTAACTGTTTTAACAGTGAAAATAAGACTATTGACATGATTTAATTCTCATTATGATCATTATTATTTGAAACATAATGTTGAAATGAAAAGGTGGTTGGTGGGGATGGAGGAGGTATTGATTCAGTGGACTATCATGTACATATAGTCTGTATGGTGTACTATTTCTTATATCTTCCCAAAATGGCCACTGATCTTCTAGACAATTTTCATACGATTTTGGTCGAAATCGATTTTTTTAAAATTGAATATCTCGACTCCACAAAATTATTTCAGCTATCCCACTACCACCGTTGGAAAGAGGACACTCTGGACTATTATGTACATATAGTCTGTATGGTGTACTATTTCTTATATCTTC
Organism: Sarcophaga bullata; assembly: GCA_005959815.1. Lineage (NCBI taxonomy): Eukaryota > Metazoa > Arthropoda > Insecta > Diptera > Sarcophagidae > Sarcophaga > Sarcophaga bullata. The sequence goes on from QOCX01006363.1 coordinate 5,739, forward strand.
CAAAATGGCCCACTGATCTTCTAGAGAATTTCAATAAAAAAATTGATAGTTTCAAAGCCAATTTTCACAATACCATATGACTTTATGTGGAACTATTTCGTTGATTATATAAAAAGGCCTTGGAGCCATCCTTCGAGTATGATATGGTACTCCTAGACCTGGTATATGCCCTAAAATTAGCTCCTAAGCAAGGTACCTTCTTCAGATGGATACTGTTAAACCTCTAACAGTGCTCTGTTAAGAGAAATTTTGCTCTGTTAACGCTAAATGTGGCGCTGCCTAAAATTTGTGGATTGGGTCTTGGATTTTCAAATTCGAATTTATCTTCACACACATTGTCATAACGCCACTTAATGATGCGCCATAATATTCCAAACATTTCATCGTTATTCACTTTGAAGGGGATATCAAATAAAGTTGCTCGCAGAACCACACGGTAAAGGGAAATCGTGTTATTTTTTATGCTTCTTCTTTTTGTTACTGTTGTGAACTTTAATTTTAATTTTTTTACACAGTTTCCAGGTATTTTTTTTTTGCCCAAGTCCCTGCCTGCTATTGTCTAATCATTTAACATGCCTTGGGCTTGATGATGCTTTCCATTGAAATTGCCTGTTGAAATCGGAAATTAAAACGAATGACAATCTTCTCGATTGTTGTTGTTGTTGTTGTTGTTAAATATCGTCAACTTTTCAATTAAAGTTTGATGTCTACCAACACCTTGACAATGTGTTTTAAGTAAATGGATGAGTGCGTGTCAATCATATGTAGTGTATCCGTTCGTACATATGGGTGATTTAACATCAAGAGATAATCGAAATTCATTTACTTTCATTATAAAAAAAAATTTAATTTTCAATTTAAAAACGTTTTCTATTGTCATACAAAACCACTCTTATTACCCGTGAAAAGAAAAAATCAAGGCTGGTAATTTTCAAAGCAATGCCAATGCATACACTCACTCACAAACAATGTCTGACAATTAGTATCTGGTTACACAGTGTTTCAATATTTCCATTTTCTACCGACTAACATTCGGACAACGAACAGATTTTTTTTCTTGTTGCCTCTTCTGTAATTTTACCAACAAAAACACAAAAAAGAAAAAATAATGAAGCTAGGGAGGCCAATGGGAAGAAACTAATGTTGTGTCGTAAGTATGAAATTTTCCATGTTGAATGGAAAATGACAGCGACAATGACACAATTGTTCGTTTTGTTGTTCCAAAACACAGAGAGGGAGAGAGGAGAGAAGAACAAGAACTGAAAAAAGAGGCAATGAATGAGTGAATCAGTGAAATGAATGAGAGTGGAGTGAAAGGAGAATAAAACTACGGCATTACATGTCTTTACCATTAAGGAAATTGATTGTAATTGTTTTTAGTTTCAGTAAGAAAACACAGCTAACACAACGAAAAGAAAGAAAACGAAAAAAAAAATGCGGACAATAGAGCATGGACAATGGCAAAGTTGGCCCAGCTAAAGTGGGCGATGTACTTTGGTTCGCATTGTACCATTCAAGAGCAGACTAAACAATCGTTTTCACATTCAGTTGTGACAAAAGGGCTTGTATTCGTTATTTGTGCTTTGATTGTGCACACAGAGAAAATTATGAACTATTTTGTTACAAAAGCACCAGATTTCGTTTGGGGAAAAGTATTAGTAGAGTACACAAGCATTAAAAATCCATTTTCAGTTGAGATAAGCTATACTAAGTCAAATATGTTCCAAAAGCGAAATGACCCTGTTGGTGGCAAAAAAGTTGTCATCAAATTGATTTTGCAATAACTCGATCGATAAGCACGCTGTATGGCAAGTTGTGGTCTTTTGTTGTGAAAAATTTAGGCTACGTGGGCTATGGACCAGTACGTCGACGTACTCTTCTCACCAACTTCAATATGTTTGAGTCAAGCGGCATGATAGAGCTTTACTTTTTGAAGACAAGGTCAAAATTACAGTCACTGAGAATGACATTCGAAACATGCACATTCTAATGGAGTTCTTATGACCTCAACTGGATTCCATGGATCTCGATAACACAAGGTCTCAACAAGACGGCACTACTTGCCACACCGCATGTCCAACAATTTTAAAAACAAATGGGCAATAGGATCAATGCAGAAGTGACCTATGAATGTCGCGTATGGGAATACTTCGACATCTCAATTTAATAAGATTTGCGCATAATCATTATGAGCCAAAGGCAGCTTTCAAGAAGAAAGAAATACCAGCTTTGTGGACACTGGGATTCGAAAATATTAATTTTGCTGTCACTACTCCTGCAACAGGATGGCAAGGCAGTGCAACATTTATGCACATTAGTATCGGGATGTGGTCGTAGTCTAGTAGGTAGTGTATTGGCTGATTAGACGTGAGGCCATGGTTCAATTCCCAGATCAATACGAGATCTGATGAAAATATTTCTTCGGCGCCTTAATCTCAACTAAAATTCTCAACAAAAATTCGGAAATTCAAAGTCGACTTTAAACTGTGGGTTCTGTCATACATTTTGTAAAGTTAACGCACACTGCATAAGAAACTAGGTCGTAATCCTATCTGAAGTGTTGCAATGCCCAATTATGTTTGCAAAGACAGGTATGAAGAAGAAAGAGATACAACCACACTTTATGTCGGTACACTGGGACATGCACACAATAATTCCCACTGAAGTTTTTTCTGTCACTACTCCTACAATGAGATGGCAAAGTGAAACAACATTTACATCACATTAGTATCGGAACATAGTAGTACAGCGAGAAACTGCTCAGCGTATGAACTGGTGCATAAAGATCGAACCTTCCGGTGAAATCTTTACATTGGAAATCTTATGCTTGGGTTTGACAACGTGCAAGCAAATGCCTTTAACATCACTTGGTCCACTTTCGATAAGAGTAAGATAATGTAGGAACTAAGGCCAAGGCGAGATAGACGACACATTAAAGGTCTGCTGAAAAACCAAAATTGCTCGCTCAGATCAACTGTTGGATATATTACTGGACATTTCATTCTAGGAATTAATTTTTGATGTAGTCAAGGAATTGATCTATTTTGGCTCCGCCGTTATCACCAAAAATGATGTCAGTCTGGAGATCAAGCGTAGGATCACTCTTGCCAACAGGTGCTACTATGGGCTCAATAGGCAATTGAGTAACAGAGACATCTCTCGTGTGACGAAACTAATACTCTACAAGACGCTCATCCTACCCGTGCTTCTTTATGGCACAGAGGCATGGACTTTTAAGCACCGGATGGCGCAGCTTGAGAGTATTCGAACAGAAGGAGTTTAGTAAGATCTTTGGTCCAGGAGTGACAATAATTTCGATCCGATTCAACAGATGAGTGGTATGGTGTTCAATGCATAGAAGTTTGAGCTGTGATTACATATCCAGCGGCTGGCTGGGCGTCGGCCATGACGTTCGAAATGGGAGGAGGATGCTCGGCGAGACTGCGGGTATTTGATGGGGAGATCGTGCGGACCAGTCGGCGACGAGGAGCTTGCTATCGTGGTGGAGGGACCAAATCGAGGAAAGCTGTCATCCGATTGGGTGTGCCAATGGAGTAGGCGCGCAAGAAGCAGAAGGCGCTGGAAGAATGTGTTGGGGAAGGCCGAAATCTGTTAATACGGGTTGTTATGGCCAATTAATAAGTAAAGGTAAGTAAGTAAAGTAATTCATGCGGGACCCCACTGTATTGCTTTGAAAAAGGTCCCAGAGGTAGATCAAGGGATACTGCTCTGACACCATAGTGAATATTTGCCGCACGGTTATATTGTAATGAAGTGGAAAGGCAACTGTTACTAACGGAATTGATGATGGGAGAGCGATATGCTAATTGATCGAGTATGGATATTGGAAAGAGTAAGGAAGGTTGAATGTAAGATTGGGATGGTTAGGGGATAGGAGACATGAGGATGAGTGTGCATTAAAAAATTAATTCGTTCTATTTGTACAATAACTAAAATTAATGAATGAAATTACATTACAAATAACATTACACCAACCAGATATCTCTAAGAAAAGCTGGAGGGATGAGAAAAGAAAATCTTCGGCGATGGTGTCTCAGTCGAAGTCGCCATAGTCTTAGAAGTAGTGTGTTGGTTTATTAAACGGCTTAAACTCCAGACAATTCGTTAAAAATAAAATATAAAAAAAAAATTACGAACTTTAAGGGCCACTTTTACAACTTCCAGTTCAAAGTTTGTTTAGTTAAAGGTAACTTTAGCTAAAGTGAACTTTAAAGTCACCTTTAGCTTCTTTTTTTTTTTTTTGGCTTATCACAACCTAATGAAGTTGACTTTTCAAAAATATGTCAGTGCCGCAGGCAATGTAGTAAAACTGGCTCAAATTAACAAGTTTTTTTTAAACACTAGTGGGCAAGCGAGGGCTTTCTTGTTTTTTTTTTTTATTGACTCGCTATATGCTCAGTTTTGTTAAATTTGAAAGTGCCGATTGGAAAAATAATATAAATATGGAAGTTCAAACAACATACATGACATAATTGGCCATTACAACCCTTCAGTCCAGATTACGGCCTAGCTTCTCACACCACTTATGTTGTGTGTGTTAATTTTATACATGAGTGGGGGGACCTACAGCTTAAAGTCGACTCCGAACGATAGATTTTTTGAGAAACTTTTCATGGCAATTTTATTTACTCTCAGAGTTTTTTGGCCAGAAATCTGCTGAGAGGAAGCAGCCGAGGAATTATTTTTATTTCATATTTCGTTTTTGATAAACTTAACTTTACAAGTTACCGGCCGGAGTGATTTCCTTCAGCTAGCGCTCCACCTTCTACCCTTATTGGTCCATCTTATAATAATGAACAAAGCGAATTATCTGCCCGTTAAAATCCTCCTTTTAGTTAACGGGCAAAATTGTAATAATGGCTCTAAGAGTTAAATAAAAGGTGGCATGTAACAGTTTACAAAAAAAATCTATCGTTCGGATCGTGAACTTTAATTTGTACGCCTCCTGAAATTGCAGGTAAGAAGTTAACATCTAACACCATTAGGTGGTATGCGGAACTAGGTTGTAATCTTGACTAAAGGGTTATTATGATCAATGAGGTAGGAAATAGTGAGGAATACAATATTGATTATTAAAGCCTGTGCAATCAAAATCTCATAGAGTTTATCTAGCCTAACACAGCGGTTTCTAGCATAAGAACTCACCAAGATGGCATTAATAAACCTAATCAAACGAATTTCCAATACAGATTGTGTTCAAGGAGGGATGGTTTGCATGTAAATAAGGTAAAGTTTCTGACTGTGGTAAACGTGGCGACCACCAGGGCGATCCTTGTGTTGCTGTATTCAAGTTGACACGCAGCCTCCTCGTGGCCCCTCCTGGATGGCATTCTAGCACCCGCTAGATGTTAACTAATGCGTGCAGCGAAGTCCAATCCCTTGGACGTTAAATTTGGGTTGTGCGTAGGGCTTGGAACCCACCACGTAAAAATTTTTTATCCAGTGAAGACCCAAATACAAGCCTCTAAAAGGATCCCCCTAAAAGTTGACGACCACGGCAAACGTTTAAAGGACTACGATTTAAGAATAGGCACGTGGCGTTCCACCCTTCACAGGGTAGGCGCCTCCGCCCAGTTGGGGGATGCCCTCATGAAAATGCGATGGATAGGACAAGGATGCCAAAGGCTAGCATCCTGCGATGTGTATTACAGCTGCCATGTTGATAAGCACGAATTCGGATGCGGATT
>QOCX01006364.1:0-11446 GCA_005959815.1 Sarcophaga bullata
TATTATTAAGCCTGCAACAAAACATATGTACGCGTACAAACTGCCTGCCACATTCACCAGTCACTTGCTTTTACTGGCTTTTGCTTGCTTTTCGCGCTACCCACTGACGTTAAAATTAAAAAAAAATAATAAAAAAAATTCTTCCTGACCATAATACAAACACACATAGCATCGTGTTGAACATCATCATCGGCAGCAGCATGTTTACGTACATGTGGAATTGAAAGCCTGGCAGCTTTAGTCGTTCATTGCTTTTATTCTGTTTGATAGATTTTTCCTTCGTGGCATAGTGTCAATATGTAAAGGTGTGTGTGAAAAAATAAAAACTTAGCTGGCAGGCCTGGAAAATAAGATGAGGCATTAAGCACGGCAGAAACTATATTAGCTGCACGGGAATACAATAACAATGATCACTCTACAGCCTTATTTAGACGATGTACTGTCAATGCTTTTATAGAAGATTGGGAAACTTAAGGCTGAAGCTCAGCATAACTATCAAGAAAATTGGGTCGTAACAGACTACAGGATACTGTCCAGTAAGGATGACTATTTCCAAGTATGCATTCCGAGGATTTGGTCTCTTAATCTACATCAACTTCTGCACAAATGTGTTTTGAGTCTACATTACGCCAATCTATCCGGGGTCAATGAAGAATCCCGCTTCACTGTCAGACTCACTTGGCCCTCGATGGATAGCGGGCACAACAACCAGCTACTCGGACTTGATTGTAATGTCATCTCGCTCACAGTGGCTATGCTTACAGGTCATTACGTGATGGAAAGATACATAGAAAGGCTGCAGCTCTTATCTAATGACTTCTGTCGTGGTGGGTAGATCTTCTGAACAAAACTACGAGTTGTCTCGCAGTTCGGCAGTCAACGTGCTAATAAGCCAACACACTGCCTACTAGACTAAGGCAACTAACTCTTCTCCTTAATAGTTATTAAACTATTTACAGTTATTTGAACTTTACAAAGCAATATGAATTCCTAAAGACTGCACACTCACCAAAACCGAATACAAAAGCCTTGCTAAGCTAATCATGCAGCCTTTCAAACAGTAGCTCACAATACATTCTCTTCAATTTGGGGGGGAAATTGTTAACATATTAAAATTAAAAATAACAAATAAAAAACGGTTGTTTTTTGCTTTTTTTTTCTTCTTTTAATAAAAAACAGAAGAAAAAAAAAACGCACAGAATCATGAAAAAGAAATTTCATGCTGCAATGAATTAAAATATAAGCACAAGTAAATTTAATATCGACAACCACTACCACTACACTACTGCTGAAGCAGGCAAACATATTCCAACCGCTAGCAAATACAAGGTAGAATGGCAACAAAAGGAAATAAAAATAATGCGGGGATCGCTGAATGTAAAACAGACTACAACTCAGGCTATAACAACAGCAGCAGCAACTATTAAAAGGTTAACAGTATGAGCATAGCTAGAGCACTGATAGGTTAGTTAATAATAATCATTGCCATCATAATCGTTTTAATGAGAAGGGTTAGTAAAGCGTAGGATATGATTAAGAAAGTCCTCTTCGTACAATACAATACAAGGGTCCTTTATGTTCATGAACATATGATGTTCATTTATGTTCATAGCTGTTTTCCTTTTGACCATAACACAATGCGATGTCACAGTTGTTAGCTGCAAGATATTGTCGTTGTTTCACTTTGCAAACACTACGTACCTTCCCTCGCGAAAGCAGTTCCTCTATTAGTTTTTAAAAATCGGGTTGTAACACTGATCGTCTGAAGAGAATGGAACTGGAGACAGAAAACCTTGAAACCTACTTTTTGGTCTTAAAAGATAAAGCAACGGAAGCTCTGGAAGCAATGCTCAGAGCTGTAGAAATAAGTACCATGATACAGGTCTTCCTCATTCCCTTTGGGATATTGTGCTGTTTTGAAATTCTTCGTATTTATCTGTTCCTGTACCTTGATAGATTGATTTGACATTGAAGTTGCAAATTGGAACTTTCAGTCTGTTCTGATAGAGAGGTTTTATTGATCCATATATGCGTTATACATTCTAATGGAGATAGTGATAGCAGCATTTAATCCAACCTTATAGTCTATGCTGGTGACAAAATAATAAATCTGCTCTGCGTTGTTATGCAAATGTGTTAGAGGAGTCTCTCAAATCGTTCTCAATTCTAAGCTTTTAAAGGAGAATCATCAAAGAAAGAGAAGACAGGGGGTAATGTTCATTTTATATGATAAGTAATAGGAAAGACATCTGCAGGAAGGGAGTTCCACATACGGCAAGTTCGCCGAAAGAAAGAACTCTATCTGTAATGCAGTGGGCAATTTGCTAAACAATCTACCACAAACGAAAAAGGAGAGGAAGTTGTTGAAGAAATATTTTTTTTTTTAGTTTGCAGTGGCCGTGAGCTTAAGCTGAACTCATCTGATGGTATTCCATCAAAAGCCGCCCGCATAGTGCGATCACTGAGAAAGCTCGATATAAAACGAGAGCAATGACTACCAGCACCAAAAGTGATAAGTTTCGATAGAGGTGCAGCGTATCATTCCTTAACAATGCCTTGCACTCAACAAATTGTCGGATAAAGTGGTTCCGGCAGTATGGGCCTTACGATAACTGTCTGTCTGTAGTTGATAAGGTTATTGGCCTCAAACTTTGGATGATAATTTGGAAAACAATAGTTCTTAGCGTGTAAACACTACTCCATGAGAAACACAAGCATTTCTAGGCAGCGAGTAATAACTTCTAGTTTGACTTTGTTTTGTAGTTGATACTGTGATATTAAATTTACCCTGAAGGAATATGAGAGAATGAATATACGCCAATAGTAGTGTAAGTCAAATGGATTATCACATGCTAAATACTACCCCCATTCTATAATCCAATTAATAAGACCGTAAGTATGTATATTTTTAATAAAATTAGTTGTTTTATTTTGTTTGTATTTTGTTCAGTTTCTTTTGTTGTTGTTATTCTAAGAAATTCTTTGTAGTTTTATTAAGAAATTCTTTGCCGGTTTTTTTTTTTAAATTTTTTTTATTTTTTTATTTTTTAATTTTTTTTATTTTTTTTTTAATTTTTTTTTATTTTTTTTTAATTTATTAAAAATAAAAATCACTAACTAAAGAACTAAAAAAAATATATATTTTACACACATTAATTATAATTAAAAATTTAAAATTTAAAATTTATTTTAAAAATCTAGTTTTTAGTCGTTCATACTGGTTTTTTGCTTGTGAGTTTTTTTCTTATTTTAAAATTTTAAACAATTTTTTTTACATTTATTAGAAATTAAAAATAGAAAATTAAAACTTTTATTATAACATTTAAGTTATAATTATCATGTTAAAGATTCCCGGCTATCTTGTTTGAGTGTTTTTCTTATTCCATACAATATTTCAAGTAATTACCATAGAATTGTGAGAAACTAAATTAAAATGACTTCAGTGCTGGGATTTATTCATAAATAACTAATTTATACAGTGTATGTGTGTATGTGTGTATGTGTGAGTGTGAAATGAAATTGATTTTTTTTATCTATGCTTTGTTTAGAGATCGTGATTATGTATGAGATTTGTATGTACAAAAGTATGTATGAAAAGTGTTTATGATATCAGTTGCAAGAACATGCGTAAAATGCATATGCCTTAGCTTAGCCTAGACTTAAACCTATTGAATTAATTATTTTAATTATTTATAACTACATGTCTTTATTGGTTGGTTTGCTTGTTTATTTGTTTTCTAATTATCTTGTCTTTTCCTAAGTATATCCTTTTTTTTTAATATAATAATTGGTTCTGTACATTCTGGTTCATTTAGTTGCTCCTCTACGTTGTTTAACGATAGTCTGGCATCACAGGATGATGGTTTCCATAGGGGAATCCTTTTAAGCACATATGCTTAGATTTTGGCGATAATAGGTTAACGGCGTTTGCTGTGCACATACTGCTTTTCCGCTGTATTTAAGTAACGTTTTTTCGGCCTTTTAAAACTGCCCGCTTCCATCCAAGATCAGTGTTGATAGCACATGGTATGGGCATGTGTAGAACCAGGCATTTGAGGCTGTGCTTGCTGCTGCAACTGCAGCTGTTGCTGGCTGTTTTGATGTTTGCCCGAGCCATGTGTAAAGGAACGCCGTCCGGTGGTATTAATACTTAACATTTGTGTTGGATTCCTAACAGGCAATGCTGGTGGCACTGGTGGCGGTGTAGGTGTTTTTGTTCTTTGTGTTGCACCAACTTGTTGTTGTTGTTGTTCCACTGGCATTGAATAATGGGTATTACTGTAAATATAGTTCGGATCCAATTCACTGTTGCCTTCTTCATTGTTGGTATAATCATGCGAAGTGCCATAATGCAAGGGTTGCTGTTGATAGTTGGCATTCTGCTGTACATGTTCCTGATTTCCATTGGCATGGACTATTGGCAAATCGGCATACGAATAACACGAGTCACCCACAGCAGCTGTTTGTTGCAAAAAGTGTGGCTTGGTATAGTGATTTAGCTTCTGCACTGGTGCCGAGGCATTCTTCATATGCATAACAAAGGAGGCCGAATCTTCAATGGTATTCGCAGCTTTCATAGGCTGTTTATCATTCATTATAGTCCCAGTAGGCACTTGCAATTGTTGAAAATTCTTTTGATCACCATTTACCGGCAATGTGCACATGGGCCCATAATGATGCTGATTAACATGATGGGGTGTATAGGCATTGGGAAAGGTGGAATGTATGCCCAAACTACAGGGATGATGCTGATGTCGTGTCATATAATCTTCATCACAGAAAGTCTTTTGGTATTCACGTTCCTTACGGCCCAAGGCAGAGTTACCAAACAAGCCACCCTTTAGGTATTCACGTATCTTACGGCGACAACGATACACAATCAAAGCTAAGGCAGTAACTGTGGCTGCAGTGCCCACCAACAAGGCTCCAATTAAGGCCTGCTTACGTGGATCGGTATGAGAGCAGCCCATAACAGCAGGATTTAAATTTTTAAGCTCCTCACCTCTTAAACGTTCGGGGAATTCACATATCACATCGCCTACATTATCACCCGTATTGTTTTTGCTTATCAACAGCATTCTCAACCACATAACACGGCAATCACAGGCCATGGGATTTTCAGAGATGTCCAAGGTATGTAAATCCTTCCAGGGAAACAGACCTTCAGCCAGGGTAGTTAAGGCATTGGCCTTCAGGTTGACATATTTCAAATGAGGCAAGCCACTTAAAGCACCTTCCTGGATCTCGAGCAGCATTTTATTAGAGGCCAGATTTAAATACTCCAAATTGGTATTGGCCGCAAAGGCACCATTCATAACACGTTTGAGTTTCACGGCACCGGTGATTTCCAAACGTTTCAATTGCTTTAAGCCCACCAAAGCGCCTTCCAATATGACTTCAAAATCGTTTTGGCCCAAAAACAATTCCTCCAAGCGTTCCAAATGGCTTAGACTTACAGAGGGTATACGCGTTAGCCTGTTGTCAGACAAATCCAAGACACGTAAGGCTTCCAGGCCGTGAAAGGAATCGTGAGAGAGGTTACGCAGGCCAGCACCTTTTAGATTTAAAACACTTAAACCCTTTAAATCTTGGAAGGCAGCCGAAGGTACGGTTAACAAGGCATTCATGCCCAAATACAATTCCGCTAAAAGAGGCATAAATTGGAAATGAACAGGATCTGGCACGGAGGTCAAAGCATTGTCATCCAAATATAGAATTCTTAATTGAGACAAACCCTCAAAGGCCTTGGGATCTATAAAGCCAATGCGATTCTCGCCCAAATTCAATTCCTCTATTTTAACCAAAGGCGAAAACGTACCCTGATGTAGCTCGGAGATAAGATTACCGCGTAAATTTAACACTGTAACAGCACCCAGGCCTATAAAGGTTTTATTACTGATCTGGCCAATTTTATTGTATTGCAAGTGGACCTCTTGCAATTTACGCTGATAGGCAAATGTCCGTTGGGGTATATTCATCAAGTGATTGGAGGATAGATCCAGGAATGTTAGTTCAGCATAAAATTGTATGGACGAGTCAATGGTCTTGATTTTGTTTTTCTTTATGACCAAACGTTGTATGGAGGGATTTAAAGCAATGGGCAGGACATCCAAATGGCCCTCACCACACTGTACAATTAAGGTGTTGTCATCACACTGACAGCCAGATGGACAATTGGCCAAGGCCTCAGTTAAGCTTAGGCAGAAAGCCATAAGGCCTATGAGACTAAGCGTTTGTTTAAGCATTTTGAAACAATGATGATGATGGTAACGTTGATGCAGATGATGATGAAATTGTAGGAAATTTAAGTGATAAGATCACTTTGTTGTAGAATACTTTGAAGTTAAAAATGATGATGATAATTGACACGTTTAAGGCGTATTTAAAGATGTTAGAGTTCCATATTCTAAAAAGGAAAGAAGAAACAAATGAAAATTAATGCCAGGATTTAAAAAACAAAATATTTCGGTAATAAAAGTTGTGATAAATTTTTGTGTTGTAATAAATTCGGGTCTTACAATCAGTTTTCTAGAAAACTAGACTTAAAACCTTAAGGGAAATGAATTTTTATTGCATGTGCTTTACATATGTGATAGTATACAAAGCCTGGTAAAGCCTATTCCTATTCGTTTTAAAATTTCTTTATTAGAGTGGTTGATACCTAAATATATCACTCATCTGGACCCCTAAATTAAGCATTTATTTGTTTAAACAATACACTGTGTGCTGGAAATGATTCCAAATAGTAGTATTTAATAACTCCCTTGAAAATATATCACAGCAAAAATATGTTTTTTTTTTAAATAATTTCCTGAAATCCACTATTGTGGAGAGAGAATATATCACAACAAAAATAATTTTTTTTTTATAATTTTCTTGAACTTGGAAAACTTGTTGAAAGAATACATATTTTAAACGAATTTATTATTAAAATTACGATCTACCACGGGAGGGGAAATATATCACAGCGGAGTATACATTTTTATAATTTTTTTTTTTTTTTTTTTTTTTTTTTGAAACTACAAAGTAAAGAAAGGCTTTTAACGTGTATTCCTTACAGTTTGAATCTACAATTCGTGAAAAACTGTTTGGAAGGAAAAACTATTTTTAACAAATTTATTCTTAAAAGTTCGGTTCACAGTGTGAGGGAAAATATATCACAGCAAACATATTTCTTTTTCTTAAGTTTCTTGAAACTACAATTGAAAGGAAAGACTTTTAACGTTCATTCTTTAGAGTTTGAAGCTACACTTGCTATCTATATTTTTAAAGAATTTATTTTTAAAATTTCGATCTACAATGTGAGAGGGAAAATATATCACAAGGAAAATATTTTTTTTTTTAATAATTATCTTGAGTATGAACTGAGTAAGAAAGGCTTTTAACGTTTATTCTACAATTCTTGAAAAACTTGTTGAAAGAAAAATATTTTTAAAGAATTTCTTCTTAAAATTTAAATCTACAGTACGAGAGGGAAAATATATCACAAGAAAAATAATTTCTTTTTTTATAATAATTATCTTAGTCTGAAATGTTAGGAAAGACTTTAAACATTTATTCTACAATCGTCTGAAACAGATCTGTTGACAAGAAATACTTTTTATAAAGCGAAATTCGTCTCCTTAGAATTCGCGGACACTAGATACAATACCGAGAGGGAAAATATAATCACCAAGAAAAATATTTTTTTTTTAAATAATTTTCATGAAACTAAATGGCTTTTATTATCTTATTCCTTATAAGTTTGGAATACTACAATTTAAAGAAAACCTTGTTGAAAGAAAAATATTTTTAAAGAATTTCTTCATAACATTTGAAGGAAGGGAAATATATCACAGCGAATTTTTTTTTTTTTTTAATAATTTCCTTAATTTTGAACTGTTAGTAAAGGCTTTTAATAATTTATTCCTTAGAGTTTAAATCTGTTTGGAAGGTAAAAAACGTTTTCAAGGCATTCTCTTCTTAAAATTCTCAAACCTACAAGGGGAGATATATCACAGCAAAAAATATAACAAAAATTTTTTTTTGTAAACTTTTTTGAGTTCTTAATGTAAGGGAATATGTTTCTTAGGAAATATAAATTTTTAATAATTCTTTAGGATCTATGGAACTTTTTTAAATTCAATTATAAACATTCGAATCTGCATTCGCAGAGGCAAAGCCTTTTCTACACGTGCTTGCTTTGAACTTTAATCAGCAAAATGCGGAATATTTTGTACAAATTTTTTGGTGTTACACTTGTGTGGAATTTTAATCTGTAATAAGCGGGAAATTCAATGTAAACAGAAGTTATAATTTCAAATTTTTTTCCTTAAGGAAATATCACAAGTAGAGGGAGAATAGAATATTTTTTAAGTTCACAAGTTTTCCCATTTTCAAAATTTGATTTCAAATTGTTGTAAATTTTCTAAGCCTTTGTTTAGTTTTTATTTTTTTTTTATGTTTTAAGCATGACTTTTAACCGGTCTTTACAACACTAACCTTTAAATCTTTTTGTTTATTGGAAACTGTTTTGTTCCAAGGTTGTTGTATTTCTTTGTTTTTCTTATAATTTATGCACAAATAATGTTAATAACTTTGAGTTTTTTTTTATGATTTTTATTACAATTCTTTCAAATATTTCGTTTTTTTTTTTTGTTTTTGTTTAATAACCGTGAGCGATAATCCAAGTGTTCGCTTTAGTCACGGTGTATTTTACTTTATTTTTCTTTTTCAATTGGTTTTAGCTTCACTTTTCATTTGTTTACGTTTTCAAAAACTACGCATTTTTTGGCTACTTTTTTCTCTTTCAAAGTATGGTTTTTGTATTGTGAAAATATTTCTGAAATTTCTTGTTACACTACATATACCATGCAACCGTACACGATGAAGCAACGAACTACACTGATTTTCTGTTGCACTTCATATTATAATAACACCTCGGTTGCGAGTAAAAACCCTATACAAAATTACAAGAGCATAACTAAATATAGAGAAAGAGGGAAAGAGAGCAATTTCATTATTGTTTACATTTTGAAATCCTTTATACAAAACGATTTTGTATTATAAACAAGGGTAGTAGCATGCCTAAGTTAGAGCATAAAAATATTCATAAGAGCATAAAAGAAAAAGAGAGAGAAAAAAGAAAGAAAGAAAGAATATTAACAAAACAGGTTTACTGCAAATGAGTAACATAGTGTGGTGATACTTTGTTTCTTAACCAATTGTTGTTTGTACAAGCAAACGGCAGATGTTTTCTAAGTTATTGCTCTCTCACTGATGGTAATAAATTCTCTTCTTTCTGCAAGAGTAAATACGTATTATACTCCCTATGAAATACAGTTTTAAAAGAGCATTTGAAATATTAAAATCACCAATAGATGTCGCTACAAGTACTATTTTCAATTCATAAGAGTAAAATTTATTATTTTTTTGGGGTTCGACTGCTTTCAACATTTATTTCTTTAGTCATTCTAAATTGTAATGTTAAGCAATGGAGTTGGTTGTCGTATAACTGTTTATATGTGTAACGTTGTTGTTGTATTGAATTAATAAAAGAAACTTGTACAGAAACTTTACGTAAATTTAAGCAAAAATAAACGGGAATTTTTAGAAGATTTTTAGTAGCATAAATAAAAGAAAAAAAAATGGCATGCAGTTTGAGGTTGTTTGTTTAGAAAATTTTTATTTGAAAGGTTTTATTTGAAAAGGGGTTTATTTCTTGCAAGTTATTAATGTCAGCTTTAAATAATCGAAGTAACAAATTAGAAAATTTTGTTTTATCCCAATGCAATTGAAACTTGTAAAAATGTTGCGATATTTCTCAAAAATTTATTTACGAAATTGTTTTACAACAAAAAATTTATGTAAATAATGTACCTATGAATAAATTACCCTTATACCCATGCACATTATGGCTGTCTTCAATAATCGATGCTTCCCATAACCCTAACACAATATGGATTCATAAAAACATTTTATATACAAAGAGTTTACAGTTCAAGAGTTAGGCAAGAATTGCGACCAAGAAGTAAATATATTTCGAATCCATGGTTTTCACTTCAAATGTGCCAACTGCAGCATAAAATTTTCATACCAGATGTACATCCAGTTGTGTTCCAAGATATTTTTTATGCATTTAGAAACTTCAGAAAAAAGCACATGTAGGCCTTCAAATAGAATGCCAGGATATAGTCCTTGATGACTCCTTTAGTTTGACAATTTTCTTTATAGATTTTTTGCTACTGTAAAACGATGAAATGCAGTTCACATCACATTCAAATGGGAATGTATGAATTCGACTAACTTACATACATAATTGGCCATTACAACCCTTCAGTCAGGATTACGGCCTAGCTCCTCACACTCGACTAATTTAAATAAAGGAAATATGCTAGCAAAATAGTTGTCCTGGCTTCGAAATTAGCTTAATAAAACTGTTATTTCTTTGCGTTTACAAAAAATAAGATTTGTCGAGGCCTTTCATTGTAAAACAATCACAGCAACCTTAGGAAAAGATTTCTCACACACCATATTTATCATTTAAAATTTAAAGTATTGAGTCGACGACATATAAAATTGCTTTGACTTTCAATCCTCCAAGATAACATCTTTAATTTTCTCAATTGATTAGGGTGTTTGACATCATCCATGCTTGTTCGGTACACAGTTCCAATAGTATTGATAAAACTTTGCTTTTCCCTAAAAACGCTTAATGATGACCAGAAGTTACTCCACATATCACTTGGTAGTATCGTTGTTACAGATATCAGCATAATAAAATGTCTGTCCAAGTGTGTATAAATAAGTGTGGAACATTTTCACTGTGTTGGCATTGTAACTGAGCATGCCAAGAGCGTGGAAGCATAGAAGCTAAACTCCTACTTAAATGTTGGATGCAGATGACCTGTATGCAGCTATTGAAATTGATTTCAAAGTCGCTTTCACATCGCAAAATACTGGATAGATCCTATTATGTCTTATAGTTTTCAGACAACATCGGGGAAATATTTACAGATGGCTTTAGATCACATGACAAATCGAATGTGTAATGTTTTCAAAACAGAAAAATCTTAATTTATTACAATAAAACCCTATAGGACCCATGTAAGCTAAGCTTTCTAAGGCCGCAGTCCATTTTATCTCATGTAAGTACTTTACCGTTGATCAGTAGTTGAAAGATGGTGTTCAGTTCAATCAAACGAATTATAATTAACATTCTCCACCATTTTGTTTTTATAAAACCAACACTCAGAGGGGCAATAGTTTAGAATCTTTTTTATATAATAAGTGGCAGAAAAGGCTTCTACAGGGAGGGAGTTCCACATATGAATAGTCTGGCCATGGAAGAAATTCTGTCTGAAATGCAATGCAAGGTGGCCAAACGACCACACTCGAATGTGCCTTTTCTGTCACAGTAATTTTCAAACGAATTAAGGATTTTATTGCTGCCGAAGAGCAGTTTCAC
>QOCX01006365.1:0-11446 GCA_005959815.1 Sarcophaga bullata
ATTATTTTTGGCTTCTTTGGCGCTCCTCTATTTGTCGTTACTTACATGCATCAGTAAATGGCACAACTACAACGAGAACTACAAAAATTTTTGTTGCAAGAACTGTACATACAAGATGCAATACAATTGTTGTTGTTGTTGATGTTGAATGAATGTTTTTTTTTTATTATTTTTTTACGGCTCTCTTCAACTGTCTAAATATTCTATGTTGCTTCTCCAGATAGTTGATGAACGTGTATGTTTGTTGCTTGCCTTATGTTGTTGGGGTTTTTTGCCCTTCTGTTGCTCTTCTATTTGTTTATGGTAGCTGTTGTTGCTGCAAGTTTCATTTGATATTGTATGACATCTGTTTTGTTGTGCTAAGTGTTGTGTAAAGTTTACAATACGATTTGTTATTTGCTTTGGCAACATGCCCCACTGCCTCTGTTCTGTGCCTGCCGTAACTGTAAGCTCTTAGGGGAGGTATACAAGCATCGTCGAAATGTCAAGTGATGGATTTTAATATTTTAATATTGGACAAAAGAAAATTTCAATTTCAAATGATTTCAGCTGTGAAGTTATTATTACCAAGAGGGTGTCTGGTTGAAAACACAAAACAATGCGTGCAAGAGAGCCAACTGGAAGATGTATGGTTGACGCAAGTCTCTCAATGATATAGTGGAGCGATAGGGCAATCATATCATATGAATACTGGGACTTTGTGATATTCCCAGTAACTGTCGAGTGGATGAACTAGGTAAGCGTGGCACAAACTATGAATTATCGGTGAGTTCCCTACATTGGGGATCTATTTGGAAGACCAGTGAGCCACCTCATAATGTAGGTGGCTTTATATACAGCAGAAATAGAGCAGAAAATTTTGAATCACAGCGTATGAACTGAATAGAATATTCATTGAGATTTAGGTAGAATAGAGCAGAAAATCTATTTAACATTGTATGAGTACTGGGACTTAACGATATTCAATGTAGGAATTACCCAAAGAGTGATACAATTATCGATGTCTCCAGTGAGCTTTCTGCATTCTGTCGTATGCTGTTTGGATGGCGTCGGGTACAGGCGGGATAGAGTATAAAATCTGATCGATATAGAATAAGAACTGCTCGATAAAGTATGCTAAGACTACAAAAAGAACATGCTCATTATGTTTTCTAGAATTGTGTTATGCGCATGTGATGGTCTTGGACATATGGCAAGCAGCTTTTGTTTGAAGCTATAGAGACATGTGAAAAAGAGGCCCACTATTCTCTCTCTTGGGGCTATATACAAAATGCTTGTAGAAGAATGAAAATACATACCAACTGGTAAGTGTTATAACTTTTAAAATATTGAGGGCAATGACTGCTTTGTCTCTTTTGGTTCCCAAAGTTAAGAACTCAGTTTAGTATGTTTCCGATGCAGCTTCAACAGAACTGAACTTCATCAAATCCCCTGTCTTATTACATACGCGGCCAAAGGATAATATCCAATGGATGTACTCACAGAACCCATTACGTGGTATTACATCCACACCAGATGTTTCTTTTGGAGTAAATCAACCGCAGGCGTATGTTGTTGTTGTATTTGGCTTCAACCTGTTGGAAACTTCATGCCAGCAATATTAAATTAATGCCAGCCCATTTGAGGTACGAAGAAATTTTAGTCGGTATTCCAATAGAATTTATCATTGCCAATAACATTCTAAACCGCCATCGCTTGTGAAAGTCAATTGAAACAATGGCTGCCTCAAGCTTTTTAAAACGTACCAAACATTGATTCTCAGTGGATTTAATAGTGATTGGACCAAAAGATGAGTGTAAACATCACTTCATGGGCTTAGCTACTTCATTAAATATGCAACGGATAAGATGGTGGTAGCTTTGATGTAATTCATGCACGAATGAATTTTGAAATTTTCAAGCATGCGGGTATTTGACTGGTCTGTCTATAAATTTTTTAAGCCAGGATTCCTTCGTCTAAATCTTTCATAAAGTGGAATGAAAACCACAACCATTACTAAGAACGCATTGAAATGGATTCAATTGGATTTTTTTGCACTATACAGTGGGCACATTATCAGGAAGAGTAATTGTGATTTAAAAACGCACCATTGTTGGTTCGAATTCTGAACTCGTCGTAAGTCTAGTAGGTAGTGTGTTGGTTCATTACACGTGAGTACTCGGTTCAAAACCCCAAGTGAGATATTCAAATAAAAACGAAAAAATGAAAATAATTTCTTCGGGACTTCCTCTCAGAAAAATCTAAAGTTTTGGTAGCACAGTTATTGAACCTCTGAAACCACAGTTATGAGAACCTCTTATATGAAACATCAGAAGTAGGCAGTAATGATTAGTTGTTGTTTTTTAAACACTCCTATGCTTTCAACTTCAAATCATAACATTGTTTCTAAGACTTGATTGCAACCATTTCCCCCAAAAATACAACGAGCAATAGTAGTGACTTACAACTATTACTCAAACAACATATTTAACACTCATCTCTACTTTTCACACAAGAAAGTTTGCCATTAAATACTTTTCAACTCAAATGCCTTTTTAGGAGTTTAACATTTAAGAAAAACTAGTTTTTCTTAAAAAAAAAAAAATAAAAAAAAAAAACAAGAAATCTCTCTGTTCTTTTGTAACTTTGGCCAATAGAAGCCCTTCAACCTTTTCAAACTTTCACTTTTTTAATGCACATTTGTTAACCTCTTTACAAAAGTTTTACTACTAATCACTACTCTTCATTGGCCGAATATAGTGTGTCAGGAACATAATAAAAAAAAAAAAAAGATAATGAAGTTCTTCATCTAACTTTTTCGACCAATCCAAGTACGAATACAGACCTTCTTAGTAGCACAAGCCTCTTAACCAAGGCATACTGCATTAAAGTTGGTTTTTAAGCACAAGAAGTTTATGTACTGCCTACGAAAAGAGAAGAAAAACCCATTAAGAGAGGGAAATGGATTAGAAAAAATAATGTGTTAATTAATGACATAAGTTAAAGCTGGAAGATTAATAGAAATAACATACCATAGAACATGCAAAGAAAAAAAAAAAAAAAAAAAAAAAAAAAAAAAAAAAAAAAAAAAAAAAAAAAAAAAAAAAAAAAAAAAAAAAAAAACGAATTTTCCTTTTTTAAATACCAACATAGTGTACTACTAAAGGCCATAAGTACTAAAGGTGTTGGTGCTTTGAACAGCATCGAAGGTTATTTAATTTCTTCTCAAAAAAGAAAAAAAAAAAATTTAAATGAAAATTTTCTATTTTTCACATGAAGGGTCTTTGGGGTGAAAAGTTGCAACATGTGAAAAGCCTTTTAAGCTAGACAAGGGTTGAGTGAAATTCTTTTAAACTTTACGTGTCTACATTATTGTCCCTTTTTAACGGTATCTTTACTTTACCTTTCTATATTATTTTAGTTCAATTATCATCAATTTTTAACTATTTTGTGTTGTTGTTGCCTATTTGCTATTACCAAGTCAATTACTTGTTATGGCTGAGTAACATGTGGCAGATTGTGTCTGCTAACAAAAAAAAAAAAAAAAAAATGATAGTGATGAAGCAATTACCGTCTATAATGTAAAACAGTTTTATCAAATGCAATATACTAACGGTATATACGTGTGATCCATACATACATTTACCCATATGCACTCTGTGTTTTAATGCATGTGATTGATAGGTTATATTTAAAGGTGGCAATCAATTTTTTATGGTGACACTACCTGAAGCATACTTAAGGTGGGATTCTCAAGCAGGAAAAAGAAAATGGAAAGTTTTTTAAAAATTTATATGTTTTCTCAATTAAAGCAGGCGTATATAAACATGTACGGCGTATCGATATGTCATCGAAGTAGTCTAGTAGGAGTGTGTTAATCTTATTAGAAGTCAGGGCCACGTTCTAATCGCTTGGAATCGACTTTAAACTGTAGGGGCTCCGTTATCTTAGTATGATATTAACATCTACAACATGGTAAATGTGAGAAGCTAGATCACGGAGTTGACTTTTGAAGGGTTGTAATGACCAATTATGTGTGCATTTGAACTCAATCACACATAGCTTGATTACGTTCTGTCAAGCTTGATTTTCTCTGTTTCTTAGAGCCCAGGAATTTTATGCCTTGGCTTCTTTAAGTGTCATTGATTCGTGAGCTGAGATGATAGGAGACATCCTTGATTGTACTCAGGCATTTGTGTTTAAAATGCCGTTGGTAGAAGCACTAAGAGTTCTGCATCCTCGTACATAGCTCTGATAACTCATATTATCTTCTGGGGTACTCTTTTTCTTCTCTATAATTTTATATGGCGGTTCGCACTGATAATATCGAAGGCCTTTGTTGAAAATCTACGACACAGTATTTACAGGGAGAGTATTGCCATTCAAGAGATTGTTTTATTACAATGTGTAGAAGTTTTGACTTGGTCTACAAAGGCTCTTGCACTGGCCTGTTCGTCTAGTAGATTTTTCTCTATTCTTTCTTTGAAGCCATTGCCTGCTGATGATGTCCAGTATCTATGTATTGTGTTAAGGCAGCCTTTCTTCCAAGTTAAAGGTAGTTCCGTCTTCCTTCCCTCCAGTGGATGTGATTAGGGTCCGTAATTAGTTCAGCTGTGGTCTTTAATATCTACCCGTAGAATTCCCGCTACGTAATCCATCTTCGCCTGGCTGTCTTTTTTTGTCCCTTAACCAATGTCCAATGACCATTTTTTATCATACCAGAAGGTTCGTAACTTATATTTACGCAGGGCTGTTGTCTCCCAATTCATTTTGTTTAGTTGTTGCATCTGTTGATGACGTATACTGATTCCTTGAAATATCTTAATGCTTTGATCTGACCATTATTTTGGTTCAGTAGTGCGTCACTGCGGCCAGCGACTGCTTAAGACCTGTATACACTTACGAATTGGTGAGGCAGTTTATCGTCTGATGGTAAAGTTTCACAATGTTGTTCAGCTGCTTAGCTTCTCAGCTTATCTGTGAGCTAGCTAGGGACGTAATCCTGGCTGAAGGGTTGTAATGGCCAATTATGTTAGTATGTATGTTCAGCTGCTTCCTCAGCTGTCATTGCTTAGGCGTTTATAGATACTGTCTGTTGTCTATTCTTGCAACTTTCTTTATCCTTCTATTCTTTAATGCAGTTTCTGCAGATGTCGTTCTAAGATATTTATAGTATCTGGACCCTGGTCCATTATGATTGTAATGAGGGCCTTTTAAAGATGGATTCTATTTAGTTTTGAATACAAAAGTTTTTCACTTTTATGCATAACGGAGTCGTTCTAAACTAACACACTCAACATGAGTGGGGTCAGAAGCTAGAGTTACGAATAAGTGAGACAGTTTATACGTCTTGGTGTAATTTCCACATGGCTGTTCAGCTCGTTAGCTTCGTAGTTACTGTGAGAAGCTAGGCAGAATCCTAACTAAAGAGTGGTATGGACATTTAATTATGTGTGTTATGCGTAATAAAACCCGTGTCACGAGTTCTTAACACAGTGGCCGAACTTTCCCAAGGCGCGAGCTTGTTGTGTAATTTGATTGGAGATAAGTCTGTATACTTTACTTTCACTATGGCCTTTGAAACTAGTTCTGCTATAAAAACTAGGAGCCCTCAATACCGAAAATCTAGTGGTTTAATTGATCACATTTTTTTCCTTTTAGTTGTGCATACAGGCCACATATTTCCTGATATCATGTGCACTTAATATATGTCATACGCTATTCACTGTATGTGTGTGTGTGTGTAATTATTATAAAACTATCATATTAACTTTAGGAAAAAAAAACCAACAAAAATATTGTATAGCAAATGGTGTTTCATTTTTCCGACCTTTAGTGGCTCTTAGGCAAAATATTTTTTTGCACGAGGTGTTCTTTTAGTTTTTCGGTAGGCATTAAGTCGTGCATGTACTTTAATATTGTCATCGCATCATTATTATCCGTTGTTAATTAACAGTGTTCGATGGGGGGGGGAGGAAATAGGTAATGGTGATAGAAAAATAAGAGAAGAAGAAGAAAAAAAGAAGCATAAAATGGTTAATAACTTTCTTTTCTAGCTAATTGACAAGCGCCATAAAAAAACGCTAGAGAGGGAAATGACACAATTTTCTAAGCTTGACAGCTTGACTTTGCAGAAGAAATTACTTTCAAGGCTAAGCTTTTTTAAGTAAAGAAAAATTTAACAATTCAGAAATGAAATTTAAAAAGATTTTAATTACAGAAAAACAAGCAGAGATTTCTTGTGAAATAAAAATAATTAACCCAGCATTACGTTGGCATTGCATTGGTATGTGCGCCTGTGTCCTTGATACTTGCCAAGCATGAAAATGATTGAGGTGGTTATAAATCATGACATGTAAGCACATGTGTAAGTGGGCGCTGCTTATAAATCCAACAAACATAATATATAACACAGCCATAAGTTAGCCGTTATATATTTTACAATTAATTATTACAAATTACGGGAAAAAAATTCAAAAATTTAATATTTTTTGAAAAAAAATCTTTTCCTGCTACAGCACAGTATTAAAGCAAAATAAAAAAAAGGCAATCACACACCAGAAGTGACAGAGAGTGAGAAGGAGAGAGAGAGAAAGTGAGAGAGAGTGAGAGAGTTGTCACTTGATGACATTGATTTATGTTGCCAACAGTAATTTGTATGGTTTAAGACAACAACACCAACCAGTAAGCCAAAAACATATGAAACTCAATATACAGTGAGCGTCAAAAGAAATCTGTACTATTAAAATAACTTAATGATTACCGTTATTTTTATTTTAAAATTGTTTCATTGCCGTTTTTAAATAGAAACAAAATTACAAAAATTTCAAAATATTGTCAAATTTTTTAGGGCACTCTCCTTAAGTGAAAAAGTGGGGTTTGATAATTGTTATAGAATTTTCTTTCGGGCGCTCACTGTATGTTCATACGCATATCAATATATTAATCCAGAGAGTAAGCAGAGCGAGAATAGAGGAGAGAGAGAGAGAGAGAGAGAGAGCGTGCAACGACAGACAGAGATATGAAAAATATAATTATAAACGAAAAGAAATTGAAAAAGAAAATGAAGAAAACAAAGAGCAGAGAAATTATTAATAAAGTAAACAAATACTGTTGCTTCTCATTTGCAGTAACGACGGGCGTACATAAGTGTTCGTAAAAATTAACAGAAATGTAAAAGAAAAGAGAGAGTGTCATAGAGAAGAGGGCGAGTTAAAATAGTGATTAAAAAGTTTTCTTTTTTATTTTTTTTTGCATCGCATGCTTGTGAACATGATTGTGTTACACATGTGTTGCTTCTGCATGAAAATAATGGATCAACTGTTAGACTGCTGTGTGTTTAAATTGTACTTTTTTTTTGCTTCAGTTTATTGCAGTTGCAGAGAGTGTGAAGAGAATTGTTTCGTACAAATTAAAAGCAGAAAGAGAAGAAGGATTCCAGTCACTCTTAGTGTCTATAGAGTGGAAAATATTGGAGATCGCACCAACTAGGTAGTTAGTGGCCAAAAAGTTCGAAGCACTTATTGTGTTTGATTCAAACCAATTGCATTGACTGTTTAGTGCTCTAACGCAAATATGTAGGTTTCGTAGACGCAATGATCAACAAGATGGACCAGCTATATGAGATACCGCAGGATCCATTCACATAAATAGTTAAGTCTGCGAATGGGAAGCACCCAGAAGTGTTTTCTTTAAAACCACAGATAAGCAGTATCGTTATTCCTAATAGCCTATATGAAAGATCGTTACACAGGGGTACGGCTCCCAGTAATGATATCTGAAAAACCACCTTTACCCGGCCACATTCTAGAGCTCTAGGCCATAGAAAATGGAAGTACTGCTTTGCATGCCTGTTGCTCGAGTCGACTTACATTGTAGGCGCAGCCACTCATTATAAAATCACCGCTCAAAATAAATGGTGCTGTGAGAAGCTAGGTTGTAACCCTAACTGAAGGGTTTTAATGACCAATTTTGAATGCGTGTATGTATTGTTTTGCCTGCAGTTGAATATTATGAACTGGACGGTGTATGGATTAAGAAGACAATGCTACAAGCCACACAACACAATCAATTTTGTCTGTATTCCATGGGAACTTTTCATTACGATTAATTGCCAATTATCAGCCAAGACTATGCTATATAATGCCGTTTGGCTGTTGTGGAACTGAATCAATCAATTGCCTAAGTTTGAAGCTGAAAGTTAACTTTCTCTGACATTTTAAAGAATGATTCTGAATTCCTTTGTAGCTGCACCCATTCACAACAGTGTATTCGGACGGAGGAACTTCGAAGTTTTAATATTCTTTCACTGGCACATCGAGGCTTTGAGATCCTTGAAATAGCACAGGTGGGATGGAAATCACCAGGCCTATATCCCAACACTTGCAACGGAATAGTAGACTCAACATTTGTTATGTAATCGGTAAATCGCCCATTTTGATGGCATTAAAAAGATACGTATTTTAGACTGGATTTGGGAATAAAAGAGTATTTGTTAATGCCTTCCTACAGTTCAAAGTCAACTGCGAACGATAGATTCTTGAAAAAATTTTCCTTGACAATTTTATTTTGTCTCAAAGGTTTAGCCGGAAATCTTTTGGGTGGCATCGCCGAAGAAATTGTGTGTTTTGTTGAATCGCATAGCCATTATTTTTACTGTTGCTGTCGTCATAGATCTCTGAAAGACAAATGAAGCAAGCTGATGACCTTGATATCCTATTGCATGACGGCTGTAAGAGCCACTTATGTTGTGTGTGCCAATTTTATACATGCGTGACGCAACCTACAGTTTAAAGACGACATATTTACTCACAGAGGCTTGGCCAGACATCTGCTGAGAGGCAGTCGGCGTAGAAATATTTGCATTCATAGTTCGTTTTGCTAGAGATGTCTACCCTGAGGTTTGAACTATCAACACACTACTTTACTAGACTACGGCGGCTTCAATTTTAATTAGAGGCGGTTAATGAAATACGTTGTCATCTGCTTTCACTTTTCTAAGCTTATTTTCATGTAAATGGTTGCGTCGTGACTAAAACTTCTGGAGTTATACACACAGTTCCGATTTTGGTATTTTTTCCCAGCATGTGCAAATGCTATCTTATGTATTGCGAACTTTAATGTTGCAATTGCGGGTTGACTAGCCTCCGTGATTTATTGCCAGAAAATACATAGTCTGTTAGGGTCATATCCCATGATATTGACGGCTAATGGACTGCACCAGAAAATAAGTTCAGTTAGCTTACGCAAACTAGTAGTGTTTGCGTACTATTTGGCAATTTTTTGGTTTGTAAGGGGCCATAACTTACAGTACATGCTTGTTGCGAATATCAAGTGAAACTGTAAGTGAACGCTTAGCAACCGTTTGTGGGAAACTAACACAAAATATTTTACACTCTTCAAAGCATGGTATTAACAATTTCATTTACACTGTATAACAAAAAATGTTTCCTTAATTTTCCATTATTTGTTCAATGTTTAAAGTGTCAGAAGTGCTGTATTTCTCTACAGAGTAAAGCAGGTTATATATCTTGATAAAATATGACAAATTGATAAAAAAAATGTTAATTATTTAATTTTTTATTTATTTATTTCATTGTATTATTCAATTCCTCCAACACATTTAAGCGTTGTTATGAAAATTAATTTAATGATTCGTTAAAACTTCTTTGTTTTTTTTTTTGTTTTTTTTCAATTGGATGCCACTTTACAATAAATTGAAATTAATGGGTATTGTGGCCGGGGAAATTTGAGATTTATTAAACTCCTCAGCCATATGGGTTTTTTATAGAGTAAATACAAACCAATAAACAAAATTAAAAAGAATTAAAATTGAAAATATATTTAACTTGCTTAACAGTTAAGAGAATTCAATGAATATTAATATCTGATGCACTGTCCCATTAGGGAAAGGATTTTATAATTTTTTTTTAATTGGAAATTCTAGATTTTCAAATCTTGCTTTAGTATCATAGGTGAGATTAGGGTCATTTGAGAAGCTAAGGGTTTAACGTAGGCCAGAACTCTCAAACTCTATTAGTAACCATTGCTATTCCAAAACAAGGATCGCTAATGGTGATAATGAAAGGACAAAAGAATTCTTTATCCTTTGTATAAAAACAAGATATCGTCGAAGTAATCTAGTACAAGACACAGCCTAGCTATGGCTGCCGCAGCTGGCCTTACAGTACATTATTCGATCGGATCGTGCACTTTTCAAGTTATGTTGTCTATATATCGGCAAGGGCATCCCGAATGTTGGCTTTCCAAAGCTGAATTCTTTGGGTTGTCAAGGCATATACACTTTTGACACTTTAAAGTGACGCACAGAAAATAGTTCAACATGCGTCAAAACTTTGCTTCCTTGAACGGCAACTGACATCACCATTTTTGATAATTAAAAGCCATCCAAACTATATTGACAGCAATAAATCGATTGTGGGCATGAGATGTGGGACAGAATGACGTCATCCTGTTGAAATCAAACATTTAATTCACAGCAATACCATGAGGCGTTGGCCATACGAAGCGGATTTGTCAATGCGGCTCAACTCTGGAACCAACTATGGTTGGTGTGGGTTTTTTTTTTTTTTTTTTTGGGTTGTAAATGCTTGAATAGCGTTGTACGAGATCTTTTCGCAAAATTCTACGTAAACTGGTGGATGAAATGTTTATTTCTTGAGAGTGATAACAAGTTGCTATTTTCAAGGCGTAAGCACATCAATACCATGAAGAGCGGGTAGATAAAAACTCGGTTATCATGGTGTGATAGGTGTCTGCATTGATAGTAATGGTTGCGCCGGCCGGATATTCAAAGAAATGCACCTCCGTTCCACAAACCGCACCAAATAGTCACTTGTAGTGGGTGCACTGGCTTCTGTAAGACGCACGTGTGAGGTTTTGAGGCCCCAATATGCAAAAAAAAATTGCTTATAAACGTACCCACCAAGATGAAAATTCAGCTTTAGCAGGAAAAGGATGAATTTTTTTTGGCAAATTTAACAACAGCGTGCAGGTTTTCTCCACTGCCAAATAAAATGCTAAACATGCTCAAGTGTAATTCGTTCAAATTGTTCAGTGGAGATTTAAATTACGTTCAGTGGGAGATATATATACGAAATTTTGTGACAGAATAGAATGACAAATTAGTATTGACAGATTTGAAAATAACCCATTAAACCGATAGATGGTCCACCCTATAATGAAAAATATATTTTCTTCGGTGACTGTCTCTTAGCAGATTTGCCAAAAAATTTCTGAGGAGTAAAATGAAAATTACCAAAGAAAAAGATCTCTTCGAGGAAATGCTATTTACGCAGTCCCGACTACAAACTGGCATAAAGATTAACATACACAAATATGGATATGTAACAAGAACTAGGCCTGTAATTCTAATTCACACTCCTATGCCTTTCATTAAGATGCTCATCAGGGATCTTTACACTTAGAAACTTTACATGATTTATTT
>QOCX01006367.1:0-11441 GCA_005959815.1 Sarcophaga bullata
CTGACACTCCTTGATGAAATGTGAGTTTGCCAGTATTTGAACCTTTTTCCGATGATCGATCATTTAAAAAGACTCATGCAACGGATTTTAGGGCATTTCCGCAAGGGATAATGTTCCGAAGATAATCTGAATTTGGAAGTGGAGGCAGAAATAACGTCGTCGAGGCTTTCGTTATTCTTTAAATACAACCAAAAAGTGGGCAAAGGAAGAGAGAAAATTAGTTTTGCTCATAATTAGGATGCACACAAGTTTGACTATTGGCCGCGTCTAAACGCCATTGCCACTTCGAAATCGGCCACTCGAAACCTCGAATCGGGTAAGGGTACATTGTTACGATGCATAACAACAAAATCAATTACAACGAAATCTCTTTGGGGAACCTTCCATTTGCTGCGTTTATGTAACTCGACGAAATATTCAATCTTCCAACGATCCTCGAACAAATGGTGAAAAATTTTCAGCTTTCGCCATCGATTAGCATAGCTTAGAGGTTCTGGCATCGAGAGTATGACACATCCTATAAGGTTAAAGGGTTGACGTCAGATGAGTTGCCTGTTATTGAGCTAAGATGTCTAGAATTCAAACAATCTTCTTTTCGTGTCAACATAGTTGAGAATTCTTCATAAGTGAAGCTTTGAGCATGGGATATCTTTCTAAAATGGGTTTTAAAACTCCTGCCTCCCATAAACCATCAATATGTGGAGCTCCAGTAGGAATCAAATGACAACCTACCAACACAAAGGATAATCTGACGTTTAAGATTCTTAAGGAACTGAGTTTTATCCTTATATAAAAGATTAGCTGTTCTAACAAAGGCTTTACCATTGTCAGAATATAGGTGAAAAGGACAACCGCGACGTGAGAGGAATCTAGCAAAAGCAGCCAAAAAACATTCGGTGGATATGTCATTGGTAGCCTGTAGATGGATGGCTAGAGTAGCAAAACAATCAAGCACCAAGACATATCATTTCGTTATCCTACAACCACGCCCTATATATAACTTTGTCAAAGGGATCCTCAAAGTCAATTCCGGTATGAGTAAAATAGCGAAAACTCCCGCAGTTATTATTTAATGATCATATTTTTTAATATATTTTGTCTTATCTAAGAGATTCGTTCGAAAAATCAGGTTCCGGTGGGGAGAGTATGGCACTTCCTATAAGGAAAGGTCCTGGGGTTAAAGGATTGACATCAGGCGGGTTGTCTGTCATCGAGCTGAGAGCGCCAGGAGGAATAAAACGCCAATCTACCAACAAAAAAGCATTCTTTGTGACAATTTGACGTTTAAGACTCTCAAGGAATTGATTCTTAGCCTTGTTCAGAATGTTAGCTGCTCCAACAAAGTCAGTACCATTGTCAGAATACAGGTGAGAAGGACAACCGCGAAGTGAAAAGAATCGAGCCAATGCCGTCAAAAAACATTCGGTGGATATGTCATTAGTAGCCTCCAGATGGATGGCTCGAGTAGCAAAACAACAATCTGCTGACCTAGCTTTCTTTTATATAAAGAACATACTTTGCAATTGTGAACAACTGACTTGACCATATTCTTCAATTTATGAATCCAAAATTCGTGTCGTAAATGGCTGCTTTGGGAAAGAATGATCAAACGATGCATGGTCAACCTAACCTCACTTTGACTCAACGTATGAGATAGAATACCTTGTGACGACCTTTTTGGTTGTGTAAAGCGGGATAAAAACGAAAGATGTAAGACATAACACGCGGGACACGAGGTAAGCCCGAATATCGACTCAAAAATTCTTCGGACGTATCAGTTTAGGCAGCGTTGACCTGTATCGAACGCGTTTCTGGCTGATTAGTTACTTTAGCCACTTAGACTGTGGGCGGGGTAACTATTCAGGAGCTTTCCACCAAATATCTGAAATACAAAGCTCCTTAGTGCTTATACCACGACTAGCTAAAACAGCAGGGTTATGAAGAGATTCGACGTGATTCCAATTGTCAGTGATTACCTTGTCTATTATATACCATACTCGATTAGCCACAAAAATTGGCGAATAGCACGGGGTTTTCGAAACCAGGGTAGAACGATAGTTGAATCTGTCCAATTGAAGGCTTCCCATCTGGTAAGACTCAGCTCCTTACGATGTGAAAATACCATTTTTGCCAATAGAGTTGCATCGCAGAGCTTTAAAGGAGGTAAAGTTGAGGTAAAATTGCAAATGGGTAATAAATTCACAAGACGGGGTTAGGAGTATAGATAGGCAGCATATGCTTTCTCAGAAGCAAAGTGTATGAAGTTGCACTTCACACTGAACTGAAGTTGCACTTCACCCAACGGGGTTAATCTTTATCTAAATCCTTTCGATGTACGAATAATCATCTACAAATTCTAGCCATATTTTATAGGTCGTGGGTTTCAAACATTCGTCCCAATCAGTTTCGCCTTTTCAAATTTGTTGCATAAGAATTTTAACAACTATGACTCTAGGTACCAACCACCCAACGGGGTCAAATAGTTTCGCTGGCTTGAAGAAAAATGTATCAATGCTCACATTTCAACGTAAACCCAGAGTTTTAGTAGTGCTAGCGTCTGACAATTTCAGAAACTCGGAACCTAATAGATGATCGGGTCTCGAATCCTCACTAAGACCTCTACATTTGAACTCCATCTGCGAAGAGAAATCCAGCAGAATTCAGAATTCTCATTACGATTGCGAGTAGCTTCTACAAAAGAATGCGAACCAGCCAAAATGTCTTCCACATACATTTGATTTCGCAAAATCTCAGAAGCAAACGGGTGGTTCATTTCACAATCATCGGCTAGCTGATGTAGGGTTCTTATAGCCAAAGTAGTGACATAGTGAACATCAAACGCAACTATATTTAATTCGAAATCTAGGACATCTTCTTCGAATTTTCGACGGAATAATAACTTTTGAAGAGGGGTGTGATCTGGTATGGCCAATATCTGAGTATACATCTTCTGTATGGCTGCGTTAAAGACAAATCTAAAAAGTCTCCACCGGTGAATCAAAATAGCCAAATCGGCCTGTAAAATCGGGCCAATGTGCTAGACATTGTTCAGTCTTAAGCCGTTAGAAGAGGGGCAAGAAGCGTTAAAAACGACACGCAACTTGATGGTTGTGCTATCAGGCTTAAAAATGGCATGATGGGATAGATACTAGCTGTAGTAAGGTACTCCTCAATAACTTGATCGTATTGACCTTTACCCTCAGGGTTCTTCAACGTACGAGACTCATTTCTCAAAAATTGAGCGAGAGCACCCTTTCGAAACGGGCCGAGATTCAAATACGTTGAAAGTTCGGATTTAAAGGGTAAAGCAACTACATATCGACCCTCTCTAGTCCTGTATGCATTGATCCTCACAAAAGCGATATTTAGGTGACAATACTGTCCACTTTGGTATTTCCTATATTTCCCAGAAACGAACAATTTTTTAAATCCAGCCGCCCAATGAAGGAAGCAACTGGGCACATTTCAAGTCTGTTAATAGGAGATCGGGTGTGTTGAAGTCAACGAACTTCGCTAAGGAGCATGTGGGTAATCAACTGGTTAGCTTATCAACCACATATGCCTCCGTAATTAGTCTAAACGCTAGATCAATAGAAGACATAGAATAGAAGTGAGACAATACAGACTTTAATCGAGTTTTCGCAGTGCCATTAAGGCCCACAATCGTGACAGCCAATGCCAAAAGGATTGGAAGATCTAGCTTCCGTTGTAGTTTTCTTGAGATGAAAGTGGCTTGAGATGCCGGGTCGATTAGAGCTCTAGCAAGATTCGGTACGATGAAGTAGCGAATGATGTCTCTGTTTGCAAATATAGCAAACATGTGAGCTTTTGCATCTCTTGAACTCATGAGAGGCTGACAAACAATTCCTACAGCACTTATGCTTTTTAACGGTTGCCAGACGAGCACTAACCGTCATTTTCAAAAAATTTAAATAGCCTGAATGAAACTTTCAAAATCGCCTAAGCGATTATAGTTTTTGGTCAAGTTCCTTAACGAGGACATTTTATCATGATTGAGATAAAGAAAATGTTATATAAGAAAAACACCGAATAAAAAATTAAAAGATAAAATCCTTCAATAAAACGAAAAAAAAACGACTCCCAATTACGAACTTCCAAAGAGTAGGAACAACTGGGAAACTTCAAACGTGATAATAAAGTCCGAAAAATCAGAAAAATATTTACGAAAAACAAATATTAAAAAAAGTGAAAAATTTTAAATCTCTATCTCAAACACAAAAATATTTCGAAAAAACGAACAATATATCCGCGAAAAGATAAAAAATTCGATATAAAAAAAGGGAAAAATTTTCAAATAAACAAAATAAAAAATTGTAATAAAAGATTAACTACAAGGTAAATCAATTCAAAACTATATATATAAAAATATAATATATAAATATAAATACATATATATTTTTTCCAAATTAAATCAACAAAATGGTTTAAGCCAAAAAATAAATCAAAAATATAAAATAATATACTTTGCCTATTATATCTGTGTAAGAATATACGATATTCGACAAAAAGGAAAAGCGGTCACCTTAATTTCGCAATCCTCAGCTGTTTACAAACTAAGTACACAACGTACTTTATCACTTTATTTCTCGTATACTCTTACACACACTTTACTGATTTTTTGTATATTTATTTGCTTTTTTTTTCAATAATATTTTAACCGCATAAATTATATGTGCTTTTACATACCTTGTAAAAATAAAATTTCTTTTTTTAATAGAAGAAAGAAATTAACAGCACAAATCCAAACGGTGAAAAAATCAACAAAAAATACCCAGTACGGCGAACTTCATATTAATCTATAAAGAGATTTCTCGTCAAATATTTTATTTTATTACTTAGGTCATGAACTAGCGCGATTGGACCAAAGTGTGGGGGTGAATGGGGATGAAATAAAAAAAATATTTGGCGACAATAAAAGGAGAAATACAAAAGTATAAGTTTTAATAATCAAATATTATTTATTGTGTACACAACGTACCTTACGAGCACAGCATAATTGTATTTTGTGCTTACGAGTCAGGGGGTGAGATATATAATAATAATAATAATAATAATAATAATAATAATAATAATAATAATAATAATAATTATCTCTTTCCTTTTTTTTTCTTAATAACAATTCACAATCTTCACAAACACATGGTTGTAAAAGGACTTAAAGTTTAATTTAAAATTAGGGTGGCCAGCGTGAAAACATAACATATAAGTTTGAATAAAATGTTAATGGTTTAAAAGCCAATCTCTTCCCTTTCTAAAAAAAACTTTAGATTTTTAAAATTGGTTGAAACCTGTTTGGGTAATCAATAATTTTATGTGAAAAGATGAAAAAACGGTTTATGCCAAATGAAAACAGTTTGGAGGGTTCAAGAAATATAAGAAAAGTATTTTAGAACACTGAACAACTGAACAGCTTAGTCTAGGTAGTTAGAAATGAGAAATATAAAAAAAGGTATTTTTCTGTGGTCTCCGCCAAGGAACTTATTCATTGGGTTCTTGCATTTCCTCACAAAAGGAGCTCCAAGAACTTTTGTTTACCTACCGTGTTACGTTTTTAATTATCGTAACTTGTTTTTGCAATCTATCTAGTTATCCGTCAACTTAGATTCATTGAGTATCCTTCTACATTAGTCACCCAGTGCTATAATTTCGGGATTTTACCACTGGAGCTTTAACTTATCTCTTGAAATTTTTCCACTGCAGACTTTGCCGTAGCTACTTTGTAAATATTCGTGGGACTATCTATTACATTATTCAGAGTGGTAATGTTCTGCATGACTGTCGTTGAAGATCCTTCAGTCCGTAAAGTGTTTCTTATAAAAGTCACATACAAGTGTAATGCCAATTATTTCAAACAAAACCAAAATAAAGAAGATGGGTGCTATGTTTAAGAAGAATATGATTAATACCATCTCTGATTAGGACACAAGCTCTTCTCTTAGAATGATATCTTTACCCCAAATAAAAAATCAGAGTAGAAGTGTAGTAGAAGCAGCTTTAGTGTGGTGAAAACCATTCTGAATAACCTTTATTCTGTTTTCGTTGCAACGACAGTGAGGTTCAACTTTTCGTAAGGTGTTTTGACACATAGTCGTAAACTCTTGATGGAAGTTCACCATAGGTGGGATCTCCGCATCTGCCATATCTGGGCAGGGTTAGCTTTAGTATCCCTGAGTTATTTGTATACCTTAAGGTATATTGTGTCAAACGCGTAGAAGATCCCTTTTCAGGTTTTTAGGAAGGTTAGGTTAGGTTAGGTCGGAATGGTAGCTTCTGATATCAAAAAGCTCACTTGAGCCCGTTGTGATGCCACAGTTAAGCGCAGTCTCTACGCTGACCAAAATCAGCCAAACCGGGAAAGAGCAAGAAGTTGGTCAGCGCAAAGGCTGCATAACAAATGCACGACTACCCTACGCTGGAAAACCAGCCAGAAAGTTTGATAAACGAGACTATATCCTTGACACCAACAGATGATAGCTCCGTTAAGCTGACAAGAAATGGAGAGCTAAATAACCTATATCTGCACCTGGCAAGAAATAGGCACTGACAAAGAATGTGGATGACAGTCTCCTCTTCCTCAGCGGATCTGCGCCCATGGCAGAAGTCGTTAAATTGGAGCCGCATTCTTTCCGCGTGTCTACCCATAACACAATGACCTGCAAGCATGGCCATTATGATTGAGATGATGCCACGACCAAGTCCAAGTAATTGTTTGATACGCCTTCTATCTATCACGCGCCAAGTGAGTTCAACGGTGGAGCAGAACTCCAGAACAGAACATTTACCCAGGATAGATTGGCTTCTCGAGGGAATCTCCGCGCAATGCCCAACTTGGTCGAGGCAAGTGGCATACTCACGTCGATTGAAGAGGATTCCGGAAGGAGTTTACCAGCTCCGGCGAGCTCGTAGGCCCTACAGTTACCCGGACCTTTCCACCCTAGAGATAAGAGAGTGCAGAATGTTGGAAAGGGGCTAGAAGTGCAGGATCAATCGAGGTCCTAATGTGAACATCAAGGACTCTCTCCAGTGTCTTCAGAAGAAAGGAGCACAGAATGTTTGGTCTATAGTCATAGTGGAATGGTTCCCAGCCTTGGGGATGAAGATCACCCTAGTTATCCTCCAGCTCCAAGGGATATAAAAGAGCCTGAGGCCAGCGTTGTAGATGGCAAACAGCTAAGGAAGAATTAACTCTTCCCCCATGTTGAATGTCACCCGGGATAATGCCATTAGGTCCTGGGGACTTTAATGGTTTAAAGGACCTAACAGCCCATTCCACTTGGTCCGGGGTTAGGGAGTAATTTCCGGAAGGTGGTTCATTAATCTGATAGAGGGCTTGACCGCCAAGGGTGACACTCCTTGGAAAATGAGTGTCAAGGTGCAGCTCAAGCGTCTCTAGACTAGCAATCCACCAGCCGTCAGGCCGTTGGATGTAGTCAAGATATTTGTGTGTTGAACTTAGTATTTTACGAAGACAACTAGTTTCGGCAGAAGATTCTACGCTCGCTCAGTAGTTCCTCCACACAGCCCTCTCCTCCCGCCTTTTAACGTGTTTAAGTCCTTGTAGATTGATCATTCGCCTGTGGCCTTTGCCCTTTTAAATAGCATGTCACTGAATTGGTGGAGATCATCGGTCATCATCTTGCGAATGTGGGTAGAGGGTGTGACAGAGGATGTGGCCGCCGACAGTGTGTCCGCAGCCCTATCCACATCAAACGAGTCATAATATTCGGGGGGACAAGAGAAGGCTGTTACGCAGTCCTTCCCTAAAAATGGTCCAATTGGTGTTGCTCCTATTACTGACAATAAAACTACGTTCGTTGGTACCGGAAGTGCCTCACATCACATGGTGGGAGCTAGCATCCTATAATAAAAACGACACCACGCGCGTCCACCACCAATCAACCGATGGGTTCCTGAGGGCAGAGATATCATAGTCATGGGCTAGGTAGGTTGACGTGATCCAGAGGGTCATCGAGTTAGGGTTTTTAGGAAACTGGAAATGGACGCGCAATAACACCCAACGGGAAAGGGTAATAAGGTACTTGTTAAACTTAGTGACAAACTCGTGGGCACTTCTAAGCCAGTGCTTAAACGGCAATGATCAGCAGAGAGCCAGGTGGTTTCGGGACAAGCTCCCAAGAAAGCCAAAGTTCTGCGCTTTTGTGGACCAAAACCATGCCGAGTGAAGCATCACACTAGTCAATTGGAAAATACTCAAATCGGGTTTATTACGCTCCTTTAGGATGATCATACCCGACAACCCTGGTTCCTTCCTAAGTGTCCATGACGCGGGTTGGTACCAAATAAAATTGATGGTACCAAATAAAATTGATGCTTTGAGAGGACCAACACCATTGAAGGAATTTGTGAATTATGCAGGGGGCACAAAGATCAAACCACACATAGAATTGGGCTATGTGTCATGCTTCCGTCAGATATCACAGACTCTGTGATACATCAGACATCAAGATGTCTGACCATGACCAGCCGATAACAAGGAGTTTACGACCATATGGCCGGAAGACCTTGACGAAAGTGCTCTTGCCGGACGATGAGATGGACACAACGGCCGTAGCAGCCGAAGAAACACAGGTACTGCAGATTAATCTTCATCACTCGAAAGCTATTTCGGCTGAATCTACAGAGGCAAGGTGCGGACTAAATATAAAATAATACAATCTGGTCGTTCTTCATCGCTTGGGTAAGAAAAGAGCTTGTATCCTAATCAGGAATGGAATTAATAATTTTTTTTGCTTAATCATTGAAATCACTCTGATATTGTGGTTTCTTACTATACATGGTACGAAGACTTATCTGACTCTCTGCGGTTAAAGCCAGGCAAAAAAAGTTACTAAATGGTGTCGATGCCAACGTTCATTACCGCATATGGGGAAGCTCAGATACTATGTAAGTGGTGAGGTTCAGTACGCATAGAGGTCATTGACATAACTCTATTAAGTGACTCCTGCGAATGATCTTAAACTTAGCAGTCTAACCTCATTCGTCATCAAAATAATAGAAAGGATTCTGTGGCGTCGCTATAAAGTCCAACCAGTGTTTCTACACTGTGTTTCTTACAGTGTTTCTACACTGGAGGCAGGTCCACAGAAAACTGATGTCCTTGGTGATGAACAATAACCATATAAATATTATTCAG
This sequence comes from Sarcophaga bullata, assembly GCA_005959815.1. Lineage (NCBI taxonomy): Eukaryota > Metazoa > Arthropoda > Insecta > Diptera > Sarcophagidae > Sarcophaga > Sarcophaga bullata. The sequence continues at coordinate 9,176 of QOCX01006367.1, forward strand.
TGGCAGTTTTCATAAACGTGGAGAGCGCCTTCAACTCTGTATATTCGGCGGCTGTTGCCAAAGCTCTTAATAAGAGCAATGCTAGCGAGCATACTACGAAATTCGTTACTGAGCTCTTAACTAAAGGAATAATTAATGTCTCTCTAAGTGAGGTTCATATTGAAAGGAATATCGTAGTAAAGGACAACGTACAACGACATGGGTTTAAGGTCTATGGTTATGCAGACGATCTGGCCATTAAAGTATCGGGTTTCACTCCGAACAATTTCACTCTGAGATGTTACCAGGCTCTAAAGCTTATAACTGAATACTGTTCATAGTGTGGTTTAAGCGTAAATCCACTGCTTTTTTCCAGCCGATATTTAGTACCTATTTTTAACTTTCCGATCCTAATTGGTGTTTAAATATCTCAAAAAGGATAATATTGTTAATTATTTACTTTTTAAAAACATTTGAAATATGAGCTCGTAGATTGCAATAAAAACAAAAATAAATTTTTGTTCAGTTTTAATTAAATCCTTTATTAACCACACAATTTTGTTCACAACTGGTTCTAACAACAACTATTGCTTCGTTTGTTATTCTTCTGTTTTTGCACTTTGCAATATACAGTAACAACTATTAGACAATTGTTCTATATAACTTTGTAACGGAGATTTCAAACCACGATTGCTTTCTTCACACGCAATGTTGTTTGCTGGTAGTTATTGGTATTATTTTGTTTTCTTGTTTATCGTTTCTTTTATGTTAATAATTTGTAAACAAGTTCTTTGTTATTGTTTTTGTAGCTTTTGTTTATCATTTTGTACATCATTTCCATAACAATATTATTGATAGAGTTAAGATAACGACAATAGAGCTCTACACCTGCAACCAACTATTACATACCGGCTCTATTGAGACGTAGTGGAGCTAACCTTGCTTTAGGGGTACATGTTTGGTGGGTGATAAACAGACACTAATGCAACCGCCGATTAATAGACGGCGTACGCAGGTTCTGATTACCAACGGGCTCTGTTTCACTCTAACCAAGGCATTATTTACTTTACTAAACTGGCTCGCCTATGACCTTCTCTTAAGACAGAGTGCTGAATTGATGGCTGTAAGACGCAATGCAGTCAAATCGTAGTCTAATCTAGACTAAGGGTCTGCTGCTATTCTGGGAAAGATATAGACATTACCTGATTCTTCATAATTTTCTAAATAGAACATTCAATTTTAGGATTCGAACTAGAGAATTTTGGTCTGAGCGACAGGATGGATCCTGACATTAAAATTTTTATAGTCAGCCTGATCATTGCAATGTTTTTCAAGCAAAGGTCTAACAATTTTTTAAATTGCTCAATGCTTGTTGAGTTGCCAGATGTTCCCTGAAAATCTCTTGATTTGTATGGATTTCCAGGCAGTGATTAAGTCCATAATGATCGTAACATCCGTCTTTGTCCATGAATGGATTTGTACGCGCAACAGGGCCAAACTCCACTGGACACGTATGGAGAAGAAGTCCTTAATTTGTATGGCCATCCATCGCATAATAGCGATAATAGCCTTCCTTTATGGGCGTTGCTACCTTTCTGGTAAGCATTGCCGAAACAATTCGGATTCAACATAACCAACCCCTCAGAGGCTTAGGTCTGAGGAAGACATCCCTCATCCATGTGTCAGTGCCCTGCTCTTATCATGAGAAGACGAAGGTTCTTTCTTGATCTCTCTTTTTGTAACTTCATTGACCGAGCACTCTAACATAAGGATATTATAGTTTCTCTAAGGAAAGGTCGCCCACCGAGTACAATTAATTATAGTATCGCAAAAAAACAATGTAGATATTATCTATACTTTCTCAAATGCCTCATCCATTGTCATGCCTGCTCTTATCAATGAGAAGACCGAAGGGTTCTTGTTACTGATCTCTCTTTTTGTTAACGTTCATTGGACCGAGCCATCCTAACATGAAGGCAATTATAGCTTTCTCTAAGGGAAAGTCGCCCCACCGAGTACAAATTAATTATCAGTATATCGCAAAAAACACAACTGGTATGATATTTAGTTAGACCTTATAATAAGGGATTGGACTTCGCTGCACGCAATAGTTAAAATCTAGCGGGTGCTAGAATGCCATCCCAAGAGGGGCCCACGAGGAGGCTGCGTGTCAACTTGAATACAACAAGACAAAGGATCGCCCTGGTTGGCGCCACGTTTACCACAGTCAGAAACTTTACCTTGTTTGCATGCAAACCATCCCATCCCATTATTATAAGTCTACTAA
>QOCX01006369.1:0-11441 GCA_005959815.1 Sarcophaga bullata
CATGATAATGCAGAACTTTCAAGTTTTCATAACAGGAACATGTCTGCTTCCTCCATAATTGGTTAACATTATGCCGAATGATAACTTGAAATCAGGGGAATTAGATTTTATTTTACCAACTTGCAGGTTTGGATTACGCAGATGTTTACTTTAACATGAGATCACCCACATGCAAGCAAAACCAGTAAGTATGAAAGGTTTAAGCCAGATTGTTACACTTGAGATAAATAATAAAAAAAAAACACAACCAAAGCCAAGAAAAGAAAACAACGTTAACAGAGATCCACAGCATGCTGAGAGACCATACTACCGATTATGTAGATAGTTACTGCTATCTAGACATAGAGACAGATGCAAATAGGAAGGTAAGTAGATAGGCAGTTTGAAGTGGTAGTTTGCATTACCAAAGTTCACTTGAGCATGCACATCGGTCCGTTGTGACGCCACTGGAAAGCGCAGTCTCTGTAGCGATCGATTTCCACTAAACTTAACGAAGAAGTTAGACAGCTCAGTGGCTGGCTATGCTCGAAGCCAGCCTGAGAGTTTAATTAACGAAGTTATATCCTTGATATCAGTGGATAATAACTCTGTTAAGCTGACAAGGAATGGAGAGGCAAATAATTTAATCCAGAGAAATTAATGCAAAAGATGGACTTTGATAAACAAAGCAGGCTCAAATGCACGGAAAAATTGTTTGATTTGAGCTGCCGTCTTTACGCGTGTCTTACCCTAAAGCAACGACATATGACCACTGCGATCGAAATGACATTCCGTTCAAGTTTGAGAAGTGGGTTAAGTGAGTGTGGTAGTGCAGCAATATTCCTCATTGACCCAGGATAGGTTGGCGTCCGGAAGAATTTTTGCCTAATAGCCAACATAACCGACGTAAGTGGCATACCCAATTCAATTGGTGAGGATTCTGCAAGGAGTGCAATTGCTCTGGCGAGCTCGTTGGCCCTACAGTTGCCTGGAATGTCTCTGTGACCAGGAAACTAGACAAATGAGACACTGAAGCTCTCAGAAAACATCGAGACAACTACTCTAATGAGTTTAGAGTTTATCGTAAAGCTCGAGAGCGATCTAATTGTAGCTTGGCTAGCAGAAAAGATTGAGATGCGGATGACAGCATCACCTTTGATGAGGATCCATCTTCGCCTGAGGCTTTCCACAGTGATCCGGTAGTCGAAGGGAAAGGTTCAGAGTAGCCATGCAATAATTCCGGAGAGATAATACATTTAGAGGACCCAGTCGTAAACTCCTCTCCAAAATAATATTCTGTATAGGGATGTTTGCTCGGGCTAAGGGATTAACCTCCAAAATAGAGGAATGTAAAAAAGATAATAATGAACGGTGTGCCAGGTATTGAGTCTAGTCGTGGCGAGTTTGGCTGCTTGTTTAGAAAGAAGTGCAGAGGGCCAGTTAGGCACTACGAACAAGGAGTTTGTAGGGGTAGTATGTAGAACACCGGTGATATGTATAACTGTAGATCTTCTGATCTTGTCAAGTAGTCTGATATTATGTTGTTGTGTGTTATGTTGTCTATTTACTCATCTCTTCAGTCAGGATACTTCTTCTTCTCCCAAAATTTATGTTGCATGTGTTAATTTTATCCAAGCGTGGTAGTTTAATGCCGACTCTGAACAACAGATTTTTGAGAAGCTCTTCATGACAATTTTGTTTTACTCACAGAGTGTTTGCCCCAAAATAAACGTTATAGACGTGTTATAGACAAGGCTTTCAACTGATAAGTTAACCTACTACATACATAATTGGCCATTACAACCCTTCAGTCAGGATTACGGCCTAGCTTCTCACACCACTTATGTTGTGTGTTTTAATTTTATACATGAGTGGCCGGACCTAGAGTTTAAAGTCGACTCCGAACGACAGATTTTTTTGAGAAACTTTTTATGGCAATTTTATTTGCTCTCAGAGTTTTTGCCAGAAATCTGCTGAGAGGAAGTGGCCGAAGAAATATTTTTTTTATGTTTCATTTTTAATATCTGACCGGGGATACGAATCCTGGCCTTTCGTCTAATAAGCCAACACACTATCTACTAAACTACGGCGACTTCAAGTTAACCTACTATCTACTAAATTAAGGGGACTTTCAATAAAGGACTTTTAATAAGGGAAATTTAACAAGAACCACAGGTAATATAGGACTTATTGGATAAAGACAGAAATTTAAACCATAAATGAATAGTTCATTAATAAAATCATCTTATAAATTATTGTTAATCAAATTAATGCTGATGTATGCTATTTAATCTGCAACAATTAAAAGTTTTTTTAATGTATGTGGACAAATGTTCACATAATTTATTGTTCCTTTACTAACCCCCCTCAAACATTTTGCAATTATTTGCTGCATACAGCATTAACATTTTATCTTTTCAAAAATTATGCTCTTTTTGGTTTATAATGAACACATTATGCACAAAAATTCATTAAATAAATTCATTCATTCATTCATACATATTGTATAGAGACAGTCGTTGTTGTTGTGCATATGTTTTAGAGTAAATTTCATAACTTCACATAATTTTCTTTGCCATTTAATGACTTCTTTTACGTTTAATTAAGCTTCAAACATAATGGTAATTAAACCATTTTTCTTTTTTGTTTTTAGTTGTTGTTTTGTTTTGTTTTGTTTTGTTGTTATTTGCTTTTGGAATTTATGATAATCATACTAATGAGTAGCACCATAACTAACTGCTGGCAAGTGGGGTTTTAGGGCCAGAGTGGTGTAATGAAGGGAAGGCGAACAAATTTTATTCATATTATCATGCCAAAAAATTTTACAAAAAATATTTCTTGAATGAAATGCACTCTCTGCATTAAGGCTATTAAAACAACAACAGCCAATAAAAATGCAACAAATACTTTGAAAAAACTTCATTTATTTGCTTAATTTACTCTACACTGCTGTACTCTACTCTACTCTATTCTACATTACTCTACTCTACATTACCCTACTCTACTTTACTCTTGCCAATGTTTCCTTTTATTACTTTCTTTTTTTGTTGTTGTTGTTGTTTTTTTCCTTTAAATGCATGTAAAATGAAATTAAACAGAAAAAGGAAATTACTTGCCATTTTCTATTTGTATGTACGAGTACTATTTCGGCATTATATTTCAACGGATATACAAACAATAAAAGCCCAAAAACAAAGTATAACTTGCAAATGAAATATAAGTGAATATATTTTGGCATGATTTTATAACTTGGCTATAAGTTTCTTTCTTTCTTTCTGTTTTTTTTATTTGTAAAGGACTTTTATTTACCATTTGAGAGTATTTAAAGACATAAAACACAATATTAAGAGTGTGAAAGAGACAGCGGGAGAGAGAGATAGACAGTCCATTATACGAGTAAGAGTATAAATTTAGTTAGACTCGTTTGAGGTTTTATTGTTTCCATTATTATACAAGGTGTAGTAAAAAGAAATTCATTATGTTTATAATAAGTAAGGTTAAGTCGCCCTAGCCTAGTGGGTAGTGTGTTGGCTTATTAGACTCGAGGTCTCGATTCGATTCCCTAGGTTGAACCATTCGAACAAAACAAAATATGAAGAAAATATTTCTTCGGCGCCTTTATCTCAGCAGATTCCTCCCAAAAACTCTGAAAGTAAATAAAATTGCCTTGAAAAGTTTCTTAAAAATCAAACATTCGGAATCGACTTTAAACTGTAGGTCCCACCATTTATGTATCAAATTAACACACACAACATAAGTGATGTGAGAAGCTAGGTCGTAAACCTGACTGAAGGTTTAAAATGACCAATTATGTATGTGCCGTAACTTAAATTATGCCTGTAGCCACCTTTACTGTTTCAAAGAGAGTCAAAGAGTTTCAAAGAGCGTCATGCATCTCATACGAAGTAATACAAAAACAACATCTACATCTGCCAACCGCAGGTAAGTGGCATACCCAATTTAATTGGAAAGGGTTCTGGAAGAAGTGCACTTGCTCTGGCGAACTTATCGGTTCTACAGTTGTCGGGAATGTCTCTGCGGCCAGGAAACCAGACAAATGAGACACTGGGGCGACGGCGACACCCTCTAATGAGTTTAGATCTTAGCATAACGCTCGAGAGCGATCTAATTGCAGTTTAGCTAGCGGTAAAGATGAGTGACAACATCACCTTTGTTGAGGATCCATCTTCATCTGAGGCACTCCACACACAACAAATGCAATTCATTTCCCAAAGTAGACTGATCAAGAATCTGAGTCGTTTAAGGAATGTGAGTACGATTTCAAGCTCTTATAATATTTATTGTTAGGACAAGCAGGGCGAGTTTAGAAACAGTTTCTGTGGTGTTGAATAAAATGCAGACACTGGCATTGCGTTGGCATAATCAAAATAGTAAGAACCTAACATACGGCAGTGTTAGAGGCTGTCTTGGAATTAAACGCGTGGTCTATGATAGAGAAGACCATAGCTATGGAGTCTAGGGGTTCTCAAGAGAGCTTAAATATTGTATAACTAACAACTATCTTTTTAATTGTCCGCTGGCTAGAATTAGCAATTGTTTTGCAATGAAATTAAATAGTAGTAGTGAACAGAACATCTTAAAAGCTCCATGCTCTTCTAAGGTGTTATTCTATATTGTACGGATTAGTCAAACACAAATAGTGGGACAGCAGCAAGAGTGTTCGGTCACAGTTTGAAATATTTAGAACGCTTGAGAAAACTCGCGGGTAATTTCCAAGCGGAAGCCATTCAAAAACCGAAAGTACAGAAGAAGGGCATTACAGTACCATTTGTCGGACAAGTTGCCATTCGAGCATTTATCCTCTATGAGGTCAACATGAGATCAGTATAGCATACAGGAGAAATCGATACAACCTTTATTGAATCCCTGAGGTCATATGGAAATTCAGGGCAATGAGTAGGCATTTAAACCGAAAGTACAGAAGAAGGGCATTACAGTACCATTTGTCGGACAAGTTGCCATTCGAGCATTTATCCTCTATGAGGTCAACATGAGATCAGTATAGCATACAGGAGAAATCGATACAACCTTTATTGAATCCCTGAGGTCATATGGAAATTCAGGGCAATGAGTAGGCATTTATTATTGTAGGTGTGAATCTTCCAAGAGACGAATTTTCACAAAGAAAGGTGGGGCATTGATTTACCATCGCTGTACTAAGCCCATCCTAAGTCTGGTCCTTCAATAGTTCCCCCGCGGGCTTGTCCGTAAGTATTACTTGGCAGGAAGCTGGTTACCCTTTTAAAGCTTTCTCGTCATGAAAATTTCTCGCCTTCGGTACTCAACTTTTGGAGTTCCAGCATTTACCATCAGCCGTTTCTCTACGTGTATTAGGGCCTAGGGTTTCGATTCACACCATTATGTCGTATCTACAATCAGTCAGTAGTGCGGAGCGCTCTCATAAGGATAGGAGATACAAGCGGATTTTAATATACGACCATGATTGAATTAAATGATATTGAAAAAACGTGGAATCATTTTCCTGCTGAAGATTTTTTAGCAGCTGTTATAATAATATTCCCTTTTTTGAGGAAACACTTTCACTAAATTTGAATAAGACAACTTGATCCTCTACCTAAAAGAATTCATTTAATCAATTACTATTTATCGCTTATTTCAGTTTTTCTACTCCATTTTTTCTTCTTCTTTCCAAAAAACACAGCAATATTGCCTTTCATTTATCTGTGCCTTACTCAAAAATTTCTTTCTTTCCGTTTTTTCTGAGCTTAAAATTCAATGCGATTTGAATCATCGACAGTAGAATGGGCTGCTGACTAGGCGACTGGAAGAGCAACTGCGCAGCTTTGTTTGTGAAACTTCAAAAAAGTGAATTTATCATCAGTGGACTGCAGCACAAATGCAAATGATTTGAAGATTGGGGGATCTTTTTTTTTTTATTTTTTTTTTTTTTTTTTGTTTTTTAATGTTTTTCATTGACTTTCTTATCGTTTTACTGAGTTGCTCTACATTGCAGTTGATTTAAATTGCTATTTTCTTTGGGTTTGGCTTTGGCTTTCTTTTCTTCATTGAATCTGAGGTGGATTAGTTAAGTTTTTTTTATTACGCTCCTTATGTTTAAGAGATTTTTTTAATTTTTTTAAATTTCTTGGCAATTGTCGTGCATATGGAGAATTTGACAAGACTTTGCAAAAAAATAAACGAAACAATATTCAATGTCTCGCCAATTTTCGTTATGCTTCGTAAGTAGCGTCGCTATACAATCGGTATACGAAATCTTCTTTAATTTAAGGAAACTTTTTAAGAATTGATTATTTAAATAACTGATGCAAATCAAAGCTTTTAATCTAGTAGGAATAGCTGGCGATCTAACAAACAGTGTCTTGTAATACATAGTAAAGTAAGGCTCAGTTTGCTGTTGTTCGTTCTGCAAGTTGAGATGAAGATCCAGTGCACTGCTGTAAATATTATTGAAGGATAGTAAAGAAAATTTTCGTTAGTAGTCGCTTCAGTCTAGTTAAGTAGTGGTGTTGGTATTAGACGAACGACGCCAGGGTTCAAATCCCGCTCAGACTCAATAAAATATTCTTCGGCGATCCTCTTTGACAAACTGCTGGAGTAAAATAAATTTTGCTTGAAAAGTTTCTTCAAAAAAACAAATCTGTCGTTCGGAGTTGACTTTTAAACCGTGATAACACAACGTGAGGAACTCAGGACGTATCACTCAATCTGAGAGGAACAAGAAAGAACCGGTTGACGTTGTTCATTCTTCTATTTGCGTTGCTGAGCCATTTTTAAGCCCATTCAATCAGATTTTAGCGATATGCGGCAGTGATATTCCAGGTTGTATTACCGGTAAGCATGATTTCGGTTGAAGTAGGAAAACCACTCTTGAAACTCTGGATAAATGATGTTATAGCCAGCGGTGATAGTCTTTTTTCATTAAGTCTTCTTTAGAAAATAATACAACAACTAAGCCTACGTTTAATACCCGGGATTCCTTTAAAAAAAATTTTTTTTTTATTTCATTTTAAATTCAGTCATAAACGAAATTTATTACATTGCCCCGGTGCCTGTAAATGTGTTGGTGGTGGTAATAATCATTTAATCATCTAAGGAATGTTTTCATTTTATTTCTGCTGCTGTCACCACGATTTAATGAGTGAGACTATACGTTTCATAGAGATCGTAAAATAGGTGAGTCTCATGCCTGCTTTTCTTACTGTTTTCTTAACGTTTAACCTTTCCTGTATCTATATTACTAAAGAAGGGTTTATTTTATTGTTAAATAATTTCTTTAATTTTAAATATTAAAAGAAGAATTCTCTTGGAGTGTTTGATAGTAAAAAATTAAAGCTTTATGAATCGAATTCTGTGAAGATTCATTAAGGCTTTGAATCCTATTTCCTAGTTCGTAAGTGAGTACGACTGTTGTTGTTCGTCTCTCAAAATCGGGGCTAACTTTATAATATTTTTAGGGCACAAAAACTTGCTGTAGAATATATAAGGAAGCGAATGAATTTGACAGGACTGGTACCACCTTATGGGGTCCATACGATTTAAGGGGGCAAATGAGTTTGACAGGCTTGGTACCTCCTTACAGTTCCATACGATTTAAGAAGGCAAATGAATTTGACAGGATTGGTACCTCCTTACAGTTCCATACGATTTGAGGGGACGAATGAGTTTGACAGGACCGACACTTCCTTATGAGTTCCATACGGTTTGAAAGGCGTGGGTTTGCCTATTTTCTCCTGCAATCTTAAATATTGACGTGATACGTGTGGTGCAAATAGTAGAGGAGCGAATAAGGGTGATTGCCGGAGAGTCTGGCAGTGTGACCTTACTTGTATCTATGATTAGCGGACATTATGTCTAAAGGAAATACACACAAAGAAGAACATTTTCAACATTACTATCTTATTGTCGCTGCTATACTCCAGGCGAAAAGGGAGAGCATTTGGGGGTTTTTTAGTTTTAGATTCCCTTCGATTAAGGTCTCAGGGTATCCTGGTTTAATGAAGAATTTTGCTCAACTCGTAACGTCATTTCGATTGCAGTGGCCATGCTTACAGGATATTGCGTTATGGGAAGCCACACGAAAAGACTGCAGCTCCCATTTAACGACTTCTGCCTTAGGTGTAAATGTGTTTAAGAAGGGTAAACTGTGATCCACTTTCATTATGAAGTTGGGTTATTTGGCTCTCCATTCCTTGTCATCTTAATAGATTTATCATTCCTGGATAACAAGGATATAGCTTCGTTAATTAAACTTTCAGGGTAGTTTTTCAGCCTAGGATAGTCGTGCTTTTAATATGCAGTCCTTGTGTTGACCAACTTCTTAGTTAGTTGGGTGGAATTCTGTTAGTATAGGGCCTGCGTTTACTTGTGGCATTACAACGGACTGCTATATGTGCTCAAATGAGTTTTGGTAATCGGAACTACCACTTCGAGGTCTAATGGTAACACAATCTATCTGGAGTTTTTTTGTCGAATCAAATCAATTGCCACTTTTGCCTATTTAAGACCGTATGGAATTAAATGGGTTGATGGTGTCTCATTTGTCTGGTTTCCTGGTCACAGAGAAATTCCAGGCAAGTGTAGGGCCAACGAGTTGGCTATCGTTATCGAAAGAAAGATTAGCTGTATGAAGAAATAAACATAGCTAAACGAGTATCACGTTTACATTGGGTGTGGAAGATCAAAACTCTGGTGAAACAAGAAGTTTATAAGCACGACACGATTGGTAAACTATTTTGGATTAGGCTGTTGATCTAAAAGGTGGTTTAGATCCGACTAAGTAAGCAAGTAAGGTGAATGTAAACATAATTAGCTCATATTAAAACCCACATGTAAAGCTGGTTCATAGTAAAACGTATGTATAGCCAGTTAGTAGTCGCTTCAGTCTAGTTAAGTAGTGGTGTTGGTATTAGACGAACGACGCCAGGGTTCAAATCCCGCTCAGACTCAATAAAATATTCTTCGGCGATCCTCTTTGACAAACTGCTGGAGTAAAATAAATTTTGCTTGAAAAGTTTCTTCAAAAAAACAAATCTGTCGTTCGGAGTTGACTTTTAAACCGTGATAACACAACGTGAGGAACTCAGGACGTATCACTCAATCTGAGAGGAACAAGAAAGAACCGGTTGACGTTGTTCATTCTTCTATTTGCGTTGCTGAGCCATTTTTAAGCCCATTCAATCAGATTTTAGCGATATGCGGCAGTGATATTCCAGGTTGTATTACCGGTAAGCATGATTTCGGTTGAAGTAGGAAAACCACTCTTGAAACTCTGGATAAATGATGTTATAGCCAGCGGTGATAGTCTTTTTTCCTTTCTTTTTTCATTGAATCTGAAGGTGGATTAGTTAAGTTTTTTTTATTACTGCTCCTACTGTTTAAGAGATTTTTTTTTAATTTTTTCTAAATTTCTTTGCAATTGTCGTGCATATGGAGAGATTTGACAAAGACTTGCAAAAAAAAAAAACGAAAAAATATTCAATGTCTCGCCAATTTTCGTTATGCTTCAGTAAGTAGCGCTCGTATACAATCGTATACGAAAATATTCTTTAATTTCAAAGGAAACTTTTTAAAGCAATTGATTATTTAATAACTGATGCAAATCAAGCTATTTAATTAGGTAGTGAATAGCTGCGCAATCTAACAATACATGTCTTGTAATACCATATGTAAAGCATAAGGCCTCAGTGCTGGTTGTTCGGTTCTGCAAAGATGAAGATGAAGATCCAGTGACACATGCTGTAAATATATTGAGGATATGTAAAGAATAATTTTCGGCAGTCTCCCCCCGTGGGACTGTCGTAAGCTATTACTTGGCAGAAAGCTGGTTACCTTTAAAGCTTTCCGCATAAAAATAAATTTCGCTTTCGTACCTCCAACTTTTGGAGTTCCAGCATTACCTCAGCTGTCCTCTAGCTGTATTGGCTCCGTAGAGTTCCAGAATTCAATGCCATCTATGTTGCCATCTAAACATCAAGTCAGCTAGGTGCGGAAGCGCTCTCATAAAGGATAGGAGATACAAAGCGGATTTAAATATACGACCATGATGTGAAATATAAAATGATTATTGAAAAAACGTGAAACATTTTCTTGCTGAAATTTTTTAGCAGCCCTCGTTATAATAACATTCCTTTTTTTGAGGGAAAATATTCACTTAAATTTGAAAATAAAGACAAACTGAATCCTCTACCTAAAAGAATCTCACATTTAATCAATTTATTTATCGCTTATTTCAGTCTTCTACTCCATTTTTTTCTTCTTCTTTTTCCAAAAAACACAGTCAATATTCCTTTCATCTTATCTGTGCTTAACTTCAAAAAAATTTCTTTCTTTCCGTTTTTATCTGAGCATTAAAATGCAACTGCGATTTGAAATCATACGAAGTAGAATGGCTGACTGACTGGCGACTGGAAAGAGCAAACTGCAGCACTTTCGTTTTGTGAAACTTTCGAAAAAGTGAATTTATCATCAGTGATGCAGCACAAATGACCAAATAGACGTTTGAAGATGGGGGATCTCTTTTTTTTTATTTTTTTGTTTTTTTTTTTGTTTTTAATGTTTTTTCAATTGAACTTTTCTTATCGTTTTACTACATGTGTCCTCATACAATTCAGTTGATTTAAATTGCTATTTTTGCTTTTCACAAAAAGTGTGCATGATTTACCATCGCTACATACTAAGCCCATCCCCTACATCCTTCACTGTTCTGAGCAAATGCGGTATCCGTCAGAAGCCTAGCTTACTTATCTTTAAATATTCGGTCGTTATGCTTAGGCTCGGGCTTACCTAAATGCCAGTGTTTACAGCTTGCTCTCCTTGTTTTAAGCTACTGTCATCTAATACCAATTTCTGTATTTTCTTAACCATTTCCGGAATGGATATACAAAAGCCCAAGCGCTGGAGAGTTTGTCTTAACTTCCCTTACAAGTTTGCTTAAATGAGGAACAAATTCCCTAAAAATATGATCGGGTGTGGCCTTAATATTGATCATATTGAGACCTTTAAAATGAAAGTATAGAACTACACAACGGTGCACAAATTTACTGAGATCATATTATTTTGACACTTGATTTATTAGGTTGCCATCTTTTTTTGTCTTGAGCAGGGTGTGGGAATGTGTGAAGTCGTCGTAGTCTAGTAGGTAGTGTGTTATTAGACGAAAGGCCAGGGTTCGAATCCCCGGTCAGACATCAAAAACGAAATATGAAAAAAAAAATATTTCTTCAGCGACTTCCTCTCAGCAGATTTCTGTCCAGAACTCTGAGAGTAAATAAAATTGCCATGAAAAGTTTCTCAAAAATCTGTCGTTCGGAGTCGACTTTAAACTGTAGGTCCCGCCACTCATGCATAAAATTAACACACCCAACATAAGTGGTGTGAGAAGCTAGGCCGTAATCCTGACTGAAGGGTTGTAATAGCCAATTAGGTATGTATGTAGTATGTGGGAATCTTCCAAAGACATT
>QOCX01006370.1:0-11440 GCA_005959815.1 Sarcophaga bullata
TAGCACATTTAAATTCAATAGTCCCGGTTTTCATTATTCTTGTACTATAATACATTCTAGCTTCTGTACCTTATTCAACTCTATTTAAACTACTTTTAAATTAGTTCCGGCCCCTTAACACACTATTGATCTGACCATATGCTATACAACCAGGGCATAATTTCTGGGTTACATCCCATTACAGCTTATATGGTTTTCCTGAAATACTCCATATAAAAGCCTAAGATGTCCATTTACTATCTACTGATATTGCCAAGTATATTTGCTCTAGTTTTTGTGATATTATCTCACTCCGGAGTCTAATGCTACCATTTTGGTACTGCCTGTTTTTATCGTAGTCTAGCCATTCCGATATATGGAACGCCTATAAACAGTCTGAAGTCCCCGTAGTCTAGTGAGTAGTGTGTTGGTTAATTAGATGTGAAGCCACGGTGCAAATCCCCGGTCAGACATCTCCAACAAAATGAAATCTAGAAAAATATTTCTTAGGCGACTGCCCCACAGCAGATTTCGGGCTATAAAGTTGCTCAAAAATCTGTAGCTGTAGGTCCCGCCACTCCCAAGTATAAAAATAAACACACTCAGCATATGTAAGTGGTGTGAGAAGGTAGATCGTAATCTTTATTGAAGGGTGGTAATGACCATTTATGTGTGTTAAGAATTTCCAATAACTTCTGATTGAATTTGTTTGAGTAAAACCGCTGTATAAAGTTCATGAAGGTCTTTTCGTTCATATATACGCATCAGCCTTTTTATTAACTTTCATCCTCTCCCATTCCTTTTCCGTGATGTTATGAATGTAAAGAGTATTGCTAAGAAAAAAAGTATTTGCTTAAGTGGATATACATACAAACAAACGGTGCGAGTTGAATTCGTATTGATTTCTTTTTTTTCAGCTTTAGTTAAATTTCATGTAAAATAATTAAATCTTCAAAAATTGTCTTAATCTTCTTAATATGTTCGATTTAATCAAATAAAAAAGAAAAAAAATATTTAAATTAAGCTACAATACTTATCGAACACTGCTCACGTCGAACAAATAAAAATTAAAACTTTCATTTTTTTTTTTTCAAAACTTTTGTTTGTTTTTGTAATTGTCATCGTTAAGTATTTTAATTAAAAACGAAATCAACGTCAACTGATCAATTTTAAGTAATTATAATTATTTTATAATTTATTTGCAATTGCGTTATATTTTGTTTCTCTTTTTTCTTTTTTCTTTGTATTTTCTTGCACTATCTTCTGTGCATTCAATATTTATTGGTTTTCACGGTTTCCACTGTTCAACTGTTGCTAATCGTCATGAGCATCGTTCGATTGCATTAAGCCATCATATTTTGCAGCATTTTTCATAGTAATGGATGGCAAATAACAGATGAAAAATGATAATAATAATGATGCTATTACTATTATTATTATTATTATTATTATTATCTCACTTATCTCAGCCGATCTGTTCGTCAAGCTGTTCGTGTGATGTCATACGTTCCACGCGAGCAACACACAAACGCACCGAGAACGCGAAACAAATCAGAACATATACCGTCGATTACCCCAACGAAACAGTCGAGGGTGCAGCCGCCGGATTAACTAAATTACGACTAAAACCAACAGAGAACACCAACTACGTCAGACAAGAAATTAAATCAAAATTATATAAACAATTAATCGAAAACAATACGTTGAGCTACGACTTTTAATTTACACTACAATAACAACGCTGTAAACAACTACAATGATATTCCAGCTATCTAATCGGCAGCTATTTTGTTACCTATACATACGGTATGTAGTACTGACATGCAGACAGGCAGCAGATAAACGAAGTCTTTCCTTCACACACGCACATGCACTTAGAACACTGAAGGCCCAATAAAATCCTTCCAAGCTTGATCTCTGAAGTACCTGATGCTTTCTGTTTTTCTGCTCTTTTTCCAGCTTTTTTTTACCAGCTTTTTAATTGTCAACTCACCCATACTACAGGCATGAAAGTTGGACTCCTACATTCCATAGATCCTAATCATGAAAACCAAAAGAGCAGCAGGAAAAACCTATACCATCTCAAGTGCACTGAAGTATATAGAACACTCTTCAAGGCTACTCTCCTGTCGTCTCTGTCACACGGGGTTAACGAGCCGACACAATGCTGCCTCTTTTCTTGTTTTTTTTCTTTTTCCTGATCTTGTCGTTTGCTCTCCACATATTGTGCTCTGTTTGCTTCAGCTTTTATTTCTCACTCTTCACATCTTGAGTGATGACCGATTCTTTTCCTATCTTTTTTTTTTATTTGATAGCCGCCGTCCCTCTCGTGCTGCCGACACGCGCACCAAAGACCAGGTCTGTCGTGTAAGATGCGAAAAACTCATCTTTCAATCACAGTTTCATAATATGTGATACAGAAGACGACAAAAAAACAAACAAACAAAAAAACACAAAGAAACATCAATCTTTGAGAAGCGCTCTATCAAGAGTAGCAACCATGCGACAGCAGGTGTTTTTAAACGCACTTTCGTCTGCAAACAATTCTTTTTCAGTTTAACACCGTACACACGTACAGACGAAAACAAAATTCAGCAACTCCAGCAGCAGGACTTATAAAGGAAGTCTAAACGTTTGTCCAAGTAACTACGACAATATTTATCTTAGGAGGTGGTATTTCATTCAATAAATATTGAAAACAAAAGTCATTTACCATTTAAGATAATTTCTTAATATAAATAAATATCAACAGGACTTTATTTTTATATTTTTTTTTTTTTGGTTTTATAAAAATAATTAAAAATGTTTGTTTATTTAAATCTTTTGCTATTCATGTTGGATTTGAAAAAAGTAAGGCTTAGAAGGCCTTTTTTCACCGAACGTACATGCATATATAATTGATCATTACAACCCTTCTGTAAGGATTATGGCCTAACTTCTCCCAACAGTTATATTGTGTATGTTAATTGTATACATGAATGGCGGGACCTACAATTTAAAGTCAAATCCGAACGATAGTTTTTTGGGAAACGTTTCATGGCAATTTTATTTACTCACAGAGTTTTTGCCAGAAATCTAGTGAAAGGAAGTCGCCGAACCCCAATAAGCCAGTATAGTACCTATTAGACTACGACGACTTCATTTACCGCTTATTTACAATAAAAAAAATTTCAATTTAAAATTGCCAAAGATGCAGCTATTATGGTAAGATATTGCTTTTCATTGCATCACACCTAGTAAAATAGAAATTTAAAAAAACCTTTTCCTGTACATTTATAGCCATGTAATGTACTTTACATTGTATTTTATTTGCATTAAATTTTTCATTTTCCTTTACATAAAATCATGTCAATCATCAATTGATTGTTTTCAATGTGATTATTACCAGTTTTGTTTACATATATTCCATGTCATCCCATCAGATTCTGCAGTGCTACATTTCCAAGGCAGCAAAGTTACCCAAAAACTGCCTGCACTAACGTCCCTTAGTCTAATTTTCCATAGAACCGGAAATAAATAACAATTGCTGTACCGATTACTATTTTTAGTCATAGTGTATAGTTCGGCATGCACATATTTCATCCTACATTCCAATTTTGGGAATGTTTTTCAATATCAGTTCTTCTGAGAACCTTTTTCTTTAAAGTTCAACAGCGCAATTAAGAGAGAATATATGTATGTCCTGTTACATAAAATTTAAATACAGAAATAGGCCCCTTGTCAACAATATCATTTTGTCAGATAACCGAATGTCTTACGAGCCATATCAGTCCATTATTATGCAATCCAAATTAGATGACCATGCTCTCAAATCTCTCGTACGTTGAGCTGTGGCACGAGCTGTTTTGGGTGTGGCGTCGTCCAGTTGAAACCTTATGTAAAATTTGCTAATCATTGATATACATTGCTAGCAATAGGTGGTGATGTCCTCACCAACGTCCAAGAAATACAGACGCCAGCCCAAAATCCACGAAGAACAGTGTTTTTTTCCGAATATATTGGACGATTTCAATTGCATGTGGACGGGTATCATTCCAAGTTCGATAATTTTGTTTGTTCAAGTACACATTTATTTAGAAATGGACCTCATTGATGATCAGAAGCCAAATACTTCAGAGCATATTTAGCACACTAAACTGACTGAATAAATGCCATTATAGGGTCCATTAATGTAGATTAACTGTTAATCGTTTAAACTTTATAGCAATTGGTATCGAACGTAAATTGTATAGCGACGTTATATGAAGTCGCCTTGTCTATTGGGTGATGTATTGGTTTGTTATACATGAGGGCGTGGTTCAAACAACACCCTAGATATCTCCACCAAAAACCAAATAATGAAAAATATTCGGCAACTTCTTCTCAGCAGTATCTGGCAGAAGGTCTTCATAAAAATGTAATTTTTAAAATTAAATTCGATATGTTGAACATGCCAAAAAGTAACGCTACTAAATATGAATTTTACCTCTCTAATATAATAAGAGACCTTTGAGCAGTTTTGTATTTAAAACATGTTGGATGTGAGTTCATTAGAAAGCACCAATTTAAATATTCCAATTATAATAAAACATCACTTTCCTAGAAAACAAATATAAAATCTAAAACAGTTGGAAACTTTTAAACGATTTTAAACGCATTACAACTCATTGACAGGAAGAAGCTTTCAAAATATCACACAATAAAATATTCATGCATGCACATGGTGATGCATAAGCGCAACTATAGCTTTCAACACCAAAAACGTAACAAAACTGAAACGCAAAACGCTAAACGCAAAAAAAAAATTAACTGATCATCATCAATTTCATGGCTAATATTTAAACACCTGAAACAATTAGCNCTCAAAACGCAAAACGCAAAAAAAAAAATTAACTGATCATCATCAATTTCATGGCTAATATTTAAACACCTGAAACAATTAGCAATTGTTGCAACATAATACCGTTTAACAATGGGAAACTAGACACAACTATAAGAAGAAAAAACACAAACACACATACACACATACATAAAACCATATATTAACTTGCAAGACAACAATAACAACAACAAGAAGAAAAAAACAACAAAGCAGCCATGAAAGTAACATTTACTTTCAAATCAAATATTCACTTTCATTATCATCAATCACATGCAACTTTTTTTTTTTTTGTTTTTTTTTTTTTTTTTTGAGATGAATCACACCAGTGCATTCCGGCTGGCAGGCATTACGCATTAACAAAAATACACTTTTTTTTCATAATTTTTGTTGTTTTTTATTTTTATGTTGAAAATAAAAGTGAATAGCATGGCATTTCCTGACTAAAGTATACAAGACAAGGTAGCATGCTGTTTGGTTTTTAGCTGAAAAACAAAAAAATTTTTTTTCAACAAGAGACAAACGCATACCATGCAGCAATGCCATAACCGCATTTGAAATTATTTTAAAATTCAAAAAAACAAAAATACTGAAAATCACGAGTGGTAAAGCAAACCTGAGTCCAGTCTTAAGCATTTGTAGAGATTTAACACAAAAACCAACAAAGAAAGCAATTTCCAATACTATACTTTTTAACATGTTACGAGGGTTCGGTGCAGAGTAGCATTTCATATCAAAAATCAATTTGAAAAGTAACAGATTTTCAATGTCAATCTTCTTAAAGTCTTTTTTTTTCTTGTGATATACTTAAGCTTTTTGCATGTTTATTGGTTTTTCATTGCTACTGTTCGTGTCAATCAATCGTTTGCAAAACAAATATTTTTTTTTTTTGGTTTGGTTTTATCGATTTTCGATAGTAATTTTGTCCGACTAGTCATGTGTTTCCAATTCAAATTTCTCGCATTGTATTGTCTGTTTTGGTGGTTTCTTCCTCTTTTTGTCAATTTAACTCTTGGTGACATGAAATCTTTGTTCCTTTAGCTCGACTCTCTGTTTTGACTGTTCAGGTCATTGTATGCACGAGTAAAGCCCGAAGAAAAATATTTCCTCTTCTCTTTAAACCCATCATGGTTTCTTTCTTTAAGGCTAATTCATCGATTGATTAGCTGCAGTTAATTGAGCGTTTGTAAAATGCTATCAACTAATACTAATTTTCAAATGCAATATCATCACATTTAAGATAAGACACTCCTTTTTTTTTTAAATAACGTTTAAGAAAATATGCTTTTTTGTGAATTTCTTTAAGTTTTCGTTAGTTTTCTTTACAAAAAAAAAATGTTACTTATATGGTAACAAAGAATGTAAAAAAAAAAATGAACTTGATTCACATTTAAGTTTTTTAATGGCATTTAAAAAAGAAACCCTAAATAAATACATTCATTGTGAATAAAAGAATTCTAAAGTATTCGTTGGAGTCGTCGTAGTCTAGTAGGTGTTGGTTAGACGAGACAGGCAGGGTCGGTACCCCCGTCCAGACATCAAAAAAAATATGAAAAAAAAGAATTGTCTTCGGCGGCTGCTCTTCAGCAAGGATTAGTGGGCCAGGGGAACGCACCGGTCTGAGAGATAATAAGCAAATTTCCATTGAAAAGTTTCTCCAAAACTCTATCATTCGGGATGTCGGACTTTAAGTAACGGGGTTCCCACCACTTTCAGGTAGTAAACATTAGACCACACACATCCAGGGGTTGTGTGCGAGGAAAGCTAAGGGGGTCGTAATTCCTGGACCTGAAGGGGTCTAGAATGGCCGAATTATCGTATGTATGTAAATAGTATTCGTGTTTTAATGGCCTATTAATATTTATTATCGGGATTAAAGAGTTTTAATAACGATTTAAACGAATCATAATAAAGTATCGGTGTTTGAGGTGCTAAAGGTATGGTTTTAGTCGTAATAAAGTTTTCTATACCAAGTCACTAACCAAAACTAGTGCGAAGGTATATCATAATTCAAGGAACAATATTATTGTTCATCTGGGCAGCTTGAGCTAAAGAGCTCTTCAGAATTATTTACATTGACTCGTTTTAATTAAAAACAAAGGCACAATACTTTGCATCTTAATTTCAAATAAAAATGTACCATCGTTTCTATAATTAACCATGGACCAGAACATATATTTTTCAGTCACCTCTGTTCAGCTTTAATTCTGTATATATGGAGTTCAAAAGCCTTCGTAATACATATTCAATCCAGATCCACTTTATTTGAAATTTAAGTTCTCCCAGTAGATTTCGCATTTTTTTTTTCTCCACTACTCGTTGGTAGATGTGATTTGAGTTCAAAACATGTTCGAGATTTTACTCAAAGATACATACATAATTTGATCATTACAACCCTTCAGTCGGGATTATGACCTAGCTTCTTACACCATTTATGTAGTGTGTGTTAATTTTATACCTGAATAGCAGGACCAACAGTTTAATGTCGACTCCGACGGCACATTTTTGAGAAACTTTTCATGTGAATTTTATTTATTCTCAAAGTTTTAGCCAGAAATCTGCTGAAAGGAAATCGCCGAAGAAATATTTCTTCGTATATCATTTCGATGTCTGATCTGCTATTTGAACCGTGGCCTTACGTCTAATAAGCCAACGACTACGACGACTATTAAAACATAGCTTTGCGAATATTTGAAGCTTGTTTTTATTTCGAATACATTTCAGTAGTTGAAAATCTTAGTTTTCCTTCTTCTTGCTGCGTGTGGAGATCGCCATGTGGAATTCAGGTTGCCAAATGAGCGATTGGCAGAGTTAATGGGATTTTGTACATCAGCGCTAGAACCGCCATTAGTTGTTATATACCGGACAGTTGAATATGAACATATCTTCCCGTTTTTCTGTATTCATGGACAAGACCATGTGGTCTTTGGTATTTAGTTTTAAGATTAATATTGCACGACTTTAATCTTTGGCACCATGTCGTTGTAATTGTAACGACTAGGCAGATATCATCTGCGTAATCACGAATCAGTAAATTCTTTCTAATACACCACGAAGTTCCTTGCTACTCACGGTTGACTCTGTTCATGATGTTGTCTAATATTATATTAAAGAGTAAAAGTCGTAGTTTTTAAGATTAATTTTGCCGATTTTATTCGTCACCATCATGCCATAGTAGTTGTAAAGAATAGACAAATGCCACGTAGTTCATTGCTACTCACGAGTTGTTAGCCTGTTCATGATGTTGTCTAAAATTATGTTCAAAAGACAGGGTCATAAGAATATGACCTTCACAGCAGTCTTCTTCTAAAACTTTCAGAATAACTAGTTGCCGTGAAAATATTTCTTTAAAGTGTCTTTTGGAACTTGATGTCAAACTGTAGTTTCTCGTCACTTAGGTTAAAAATTGAAACAGTCAAAGGTGATGCGAGAAGCTATGTCGCAGACCTGATAGCGTTTTTTTATTTTTATTTTATCCTACAATAAATGAATTTTTCAACATACATATTAAATAGTTGTTTTCACCATAAGTATTTACTAGTCATGAGCATTTAAATATTAAGCGATACAAATAGATAATCAACGAATAAGAAAAACCAATCCTGTTCTATAGCGAAATAACATGCTAAAATCTTTTATGGTAATTTGGCACACCCTGTAACTGTATATACAGTAAATAAATAATAGAAAGTCTTCTTTTTCTTTTATTGCTTGAAAATACTTCTTATCTTTTACAAGCCTTTTTAAATCAATTAATCACGTGTTGAAAATTACATCACATTCGCAGCTAAACTGAATGGTCAAACTGAAGTTTATGTAACGAAAGTAAGTTGTTTTACACTTTAAAGATCCGTTAATCGCTTCACAACGTAATAATATGAAAACTTATTACATAAAATTTAATAGAAAATTAAACCATTAAACATTTATTTCATTGAGATCTTAATCAACATACAATAAACACAAATGAAGACA
Source organism: Sarcophaga bullata (assembly GCA_005959815.1). Lineage (NCBI taxonomy): Eukaryota > Metazoa > Arthropoda > Insecta > Diptera > Sarcophagidae > Sarcophaga > Sarcophaga bullata. The sequence continues at coordinate 8,813 of QOCX01006370.1, forward strand.
ATAATAACAAAGAATGCATATCAAATTCAATTTCTCTTGATTTGATTTGATTTGATAATAAAGGAAAGCTGGAAAGCTAAATGACTTCTTTTGCAACTCTGAGATAATTTCAGAGTAATCAAAGTGATCTTCAATTATATATGTTTTTATAACACTTTTAGGTTAAGTTTTTATTTCTTATTAAGAAATTTATCATTGAATGTGATACATACATACTCATGTACATATGTATACAATTATAACAATAATATTTATTATTTACACCCATAAAGGAAAAGAAAATCAATTGAAAATATAAAATAGAATCCATAAATATATTTGAATAACACCATTTCCAAGAAGAAATATGAACCGTTCAATCTTTTAATGGATAATTAAAATGTTATTTATTTAAACAGCTGTCACTTGCACTTTTTTAATGTTGAATTTTAAAGGGAAATATATTGTTACGTTTTTACCTTTTAAAAACGTTGGTAATATGAGCTCGTAGATTGCAAATAAAAATAAAAATAAATTTGTGTTTAATTTTAATTAAGTTCTTTATTATTCACACAACTTTTGTGTGCTACTGTTCAAAACTTGTTTTAACAACAACAATTGCGTTATTTGTTATTCCTTTTTGTTTATGCCCTTTGCGATAAACACTAACAATTATAACACAATTATTCTATAGATCTTTATAACGGAGATCTTCAACCCACGATTGCTTTCTTCACGCGCACAGTGTCTTCACACAAGACTGACTGAACTTTTACTCTGACTTTGCATTCTATGCCTTGCCTTTTATATCGCGACGTAAACAGCTCGAAGAATGTTCTTGAAGGCAAACGTTCGCGGCTTCGCCTTCTCGAAATCACCATAAATGTAAACAACGATGTTTACAACGTCCTTACAGCGTAGTTGTTGCTTTTCGTTTACTTGTTTATCCCCTTTTCGTTGTACTGATGTTGTTGTTTTATTCTTCTTTATTTGTCAATCAGGCAAACAATTCCGTTGTTTTTGTTTTTGTAGCTTTTGTTTAACATTTTAATGTTAAACGAAGTTACACCATTTCCATTTTCGTAACAATATAATATAAATAGATCAAGATCTAGCATGGTCTCTATTTCAATCGAAACCACTAACCGCTGTACACAGGTTGGCACACTAGACTTAATTTAAAACTTTCAATAAATCTGTTCCTCATTATTAGTACTCAGTATTGAACAAGTGATACCTGGTAATAGTAATGGCCATTTTAATAAAATAAAGATTTTTTAGAATTATTTTGTGGGGATCATAAATATCAATTCATTTAGGTTAGAAACAATAAGTTTTCACTTTTGCAATTTTTTGTATGAAATTAATTTTTTTCATTTTCTTCCTCAATAGAATCCTTTGATAAGAATCCTTTGAATTTTTGTTATTTCACTAGAGACGGTGTTATTGGCTATTTTTCTATTATATATTAACATAATGACGTTTTAACCTTTGGCATTTATATTCATTCCATTATTTACCAAAAACATTATTAAGATTATAGAGTTGAGGGACCTGCAGTTTACCGTTAATTTAGAACAGCAGATTCTTGAGAAACTTTTCATGGCAATTTTATTTACTCTCAGAGTTTTTGCCACGAATCTGCTGAAAGGAAGTCTCCGAAGAAGCATTTTGTCATATATCCGTTTTGATGTCCGACCTAAGGTTTGAACCGTGACCTCACGTCTAACCAACACACTACCTACTAGACAACGGCGACTTCAATGATAATACATTGCATTACATTGTTTACACTTATTGCCCATGTAGATTTTAAGCTCTGATGGTAGAGTACGAGAGATCAAAAAATTAAACTTAAATTGTCATCGACTTCTAGTGATTTTGGATTAATGTTGTTATCAACGCCAGTTGCTTTAGCAAATTTGCAGGGTTTTCTGGCTTCTGTTATTTCAATTTCATTTGTACATGATGTACACTGACACCTAAGGGTTTCTTCACACTTTTATTTTAGTCACATAAAAGCTATTTTCAATCGTAACCACAGACTGAATTTCGTTTTATTTCTTTTACTAGCATCATCCTTGGAAATGGTGTAAAATTTCTGTTTTTTTTTTTGCTTTCATCTCATAAAAATAGACGCCATTATTTTCAGTATTTTTGTGGCAATAAAAGTTTATCGAGTGCTTTTTCCACTTTTGCGTTAGTTTTTCAAATTCATTTCAAATAATTTGTCAGAAATCATTATGACGAAATACTTGTTGAGAAAATTGCTTGAAAAGTAATTAAGAAAGGATATTTTGCTAAGAGAGATTTTATTTTTGGCATCAAGAGAAATTCTTTTTGTTTGTTTAATAGTTTATTATATTTAATGGGAGTGTTATCTCGCTTTTGAAAAAATATGAATTAAAAAACAAACTCTTGCCAAACGTCTTTGTCTTTCAAAATTTACATTCCAATGAAAAGTGAAACTTCTTAGAAAAGAAAAAATTAATGGCCTTTAACATCAAATTTGCTTAAACACAAACACAAACAGTTTTCTGATGCCTAATTTAAAAAGTTTTTTTTTTTAATTTTACTTTTAGTTGCGTCCTAGTTTTTAACGAAAAAAATTCTTTTTCCAATATATTCCAGATAACTCATCGCTATGAT
>QOCX01006371.1:0-11440 GCA_005959815.1 Sarcophaga bullata
GTGAAAATGAAAAGCAAACGCTTTTTTACTTCTTTCACAAATTATGATCTGACAGTGATCTCAAAAATACTGGATTTTTAATTAATAAATTACAAACAAAACAAATTTCAATAACATATATATACAATCGATAACAAGTATGTATGTATGTATATTTTACGATAACTTGATGAATGGTTTAAGGGGTATCTTTGAAGGTTAGGTTTCCAGTGTTAAAACAAAAGATGGCATTTCTGTATCATAGCTGTAACATTTACTGAAAATTAATTTTCCACCACACTCAACTAGATGTACATATAGCTTCATTCAATGCCATTTATCAGAATGAATGGTTATTAGATTCTCATACCAAAGTTGTAGTGTATGCACGACTTAATTTACTCACATTTTTATGCTATTAGTGCCACCTATTATAAATAAATTGACGCGCCAAGGCTTAACTGAAGATGGTACTGGCAAACAATGTTGCCAGAATATATATATTTGTTAATCAATTTCTGAAAACGAAATCAATAACGACTAAAAATCAATAACGACCAATTAATTCATATCTAGAAAATCTGTTTTTAAAAAAGCTTAAAAAGATATAAAATATTAAAAAACTTACGTATAAAATAATTACATTTTAAATTTTTAACAATATTTAATTTTTTTGAATTTTATATAGAATTTTTACTGAGATAATGGCAACACTATTTGTATTTGTGACTCCACCAATTATGATTAATTATTAATCGAACACAAACGAAACACTTTGATATCTAGTGAAAAAAGTGGTAACAGCGATATGTCCGCAACCCGATGGCTCCGCTAACGGAAGTGGAAGTTACTTATTCTAGACACACTCCGGTAACACAGTATTTAAAACGCACCAACCTTCCCAAAAATTTACCATATAAGGAAATTAATTTTGGGGGTCCGTTGAAACCCGGTTACGAATTCTATATAACAACGCACCAAGAAACACCATACGAAGAAACAAACACCGTTGACCACCGTCTGTTTGACACTCGAAACGCACACGCACCCGTCATCACCAGAAACTTAATCAATCACCACACCGCACGCACAAAGAACACCCTTGTTCTTATTTTTAAACAAAGAGGATTTTTTTATATTCAAATCAAACCCGAAAATAGAATGTGAAAATGACTGCTTTTTGGAAGAACAAAAATAATCAAAAACCAGTGTTACCAAGTCCTGAAGATATATATTTAAATAGTAAAAAATTAAATTTATAATTTAAATTATTGTTTTTTTTTTTTTAGTTTACAATAATAAAATTACCTTTATTTCGTAAATCAAAAAAAGGATAATCAAAACCAGAAAAATCTACGTTGAAAACATACTTGGTTTGAAGAAAAAAATATCTAGTTTTGCTTAGAAATAACCAAAATCGGCAACACTTTTTGCAAGTAATTTTTTTGACGTTTCCTTTCATATTCATTTTCTACATTCCAAAGAAAGCCAGTGTTAGATTGTATTCAATTTTGATCCCAGATTTCACTTTATTTTGTAGACACTAATTTTATCATGTGGGCAAATTGAATTAGAAAATGTAAGAAATTTTGAATAATTTCGTTTTGAAAAATGTTTTTATATACTTAGCGAAAGAAGTTACTTGATTTGGAAACTCAAAACTTTCGAGATCTTCTAATAAGTTTTAGCATATATCGACTGTTTATATTACTTCCTTAATAAATAAATATTTATTAGCAGATCGTAGTAAAGAGTATTTATTGATTCGTCGTATTATGATGTTTTAATTGAATTTGATGTGCTGATTAGTTTTCTTTGATGCTGGCCAGTCATGTCAGATTTAATTCTACGCATTGCTGTAATACTGCAATAACAGTCAAACCATGTGACAGTTGTCTAGTTTCTTTGGTTTGCTGCAATTTTTTAAGGATAATCATAACATATTCGTCGTCTACATATCAGATCAAAAGTATGTGCATATTTTATTAGTCACAAAAATAGATTTATTTCTTCATCAAAAACTCAATATATTTTATCAGGGGCGTACGAAGGCACAAATTCATTTAAAAATAATTAAATTGTGGTTTTAAATAATTTGTCGGCTATGGTTTCCTTCACAAGAACTGTTCAGTGTCACTTATACAGTTTTTGCAAAATTGATAGAACAAATAAATAATGATTAAAAAACGAATTTAATCCCCAAAAATATTGCCCATCCCCATTTTAAGTAAATAAACCTCACAATCTGGCAGCACTGAAGACGGCCAACAGCTGAGTTAACACAGCTGTTTGTTTATGCTTTTCTTTCGTTTTTTGCATTGTTTTGTTGCATTTTTACTGATAAGAAGTGCATGTTTGATGAGTTTTGTTATTCCATCTGTGGTTTGGATTTGATATTCGTGTAAACAATAGTGACTGGTTTGGACGTTTTATTGCCATACATGTGCTGTAATGAGTGTGATGAATGTTCACGGATTGAATTGGTTTCCCAACATTCCCGATAAATTCGTTACATGGGGTCAAGATATCAGTTTATACGAAGTGCGCAGTAAAGGCGACACAGATGTTAAAAGTAAGTAAAAGCCATCCAGGCGTAAACACTCCACAGGAACTAAGTGAAATGCAACCATATTGTTTTATTCAAAGCACGTCTGCCAAATATCTCAGCAAATTTGTTATGTATTGAGAATCGTTATCAGTACGCTAGATGTGTACAACCGTCGTACGACAAGGATCGTCCCATTATGTTGGACTGGGAGATGGAAAAATTGGTATTCGGAATTTCCATGAAGTCATCGATAACAGTTTGGAATACAGTGAGTAAAGTAAATTGTAGAGTTTTTGTAAAGAAATAAAAGAAAAAGAAAAATCGTTTTAATTATTTAGCTCCCCGCCAACAGAGAATGTGCTTGTGCTTGGCATGGAGCGAAACCGATCCAAATATTTTGGCGATTGGCCATGATCGCTACAAGTCGGACTCTTGTATAACTATTTGGGATACTGAAAGAGGCTTACCCAAGGAAAGCAGTAAGTTGAAATGAAATTATTAAAATGCCTCATTAAAAGCAACAAATTTATTAGCTACAGTTTCGGTAGACTTAGAAACACCACATTATAGATCTTTTTCACACAGATTTAAAATAAAGCTTCACTGTGGATGCATTTTCAGTACATTTTGTCGGATTAAATGCTTTTTTATTCATAATAATTTCAATGTATTATTTATGATTTGATTCTTGATTTGATTTTCGGTATTCCGTCGTAAGTTAAAAATCCATACACAGAACTTTGAGTCCTATTGAATGGGATAAGAAAATGTTTCAAAATATAATCAACTTGAAGAAAATTACATTCTATTCACAATATAAAGAATCTGTTACGCGAAGACTTGACCTTTCATAAATGATTTCAATATATCCGTAACAAGCAATAAAAATATAAATTTTTTGAATTGAATTTTTAATGATCTTCGAAACATTCCTTTTTTTTAATTTATAAAACCGTTTAGGCTTATATTCTATTTCAGTTTATCATTTCAAATCGTTTATGGTGAGTGACTATTGCTCGCCATTTTTTAATTACAATCTTGTTGCTTTTATGGGGTGTATTGTTATTCCCTACAGTTTTGTAAGAATTTTTTTTAATATTCGTATAACCAATCAGAATTAAAACCCTCAAAGTAAATTGTTTAAAAATAGTTTCTACAATATATTTTTATTTTTTAGTTTATTCAACATTTAAGTTAAAAAATAAAATTTTTAATGTATTTATAATGGACAAATTGATATATCTGACATCAGAAATGTTAGCAGAAAGGTTTACAATTTATTTCTCTGGGCTCTTTAGTTACTTTCTTAACTTAACTGGTCATTACAACCCTGTAGTCATGATTATAAGCTAGCTTGTTACACTATCTAAGCTCTAAATTGCATTACATTGCCTTTTAATTGGATTTCTGACGGATGTTGATTCCACGAACGAATAGCGTTTATGTGAAAGAGCCTGTCAGACTCCAGTTTCCGATATGGCACGTATGCTGTTGCCCCTGTTGGATCTGGAATATTGTAGCCTATTAAATAAGTAATTTAGTTCCCTACGGTAGATAATTTTGTGCAGGAAAATCAACATGCGATGCCTCAAATAGTTTTCCAATCACATGTTATAGATCTTGTAGGAAAATTGTGAAATTCTATTAAGTCTATTGCGCCTAAAAATGTATCTGCCTATATTGTTGGAAACAACGTTGAGATTATTTTTGCTGACAGTGTCCACAAACGCATAGAGTGTCAAATCATGGCAAAAAGATAGGAATTAGGTACGTTTTCGTCAAAAGCATACGTATATTAAGAGGTGTAAGGTACTGAGTTGTACATAGGTAGCGTAGTATGGCATACGTTTTCCACAAATTATATTCATATGATTAGTCTAAGTGCGTTGACTGTTAAAAGTAGTACCCAAGTTCTTGGCATTTTGTATCAGTTCTATGGGAGAGTCTCCAATGACTAATGATGGTAGCTGAGATGACAAGAAGTTAATTTTCCCAATTGTGACAGCTTTCGATTTACTCGCATTCAAACAAAGACCATTTGTCCGTACGAAGCCCATTTCAAAATATTGTCAAGATCCTGGTTTGACAGCTTTCGATTTACTCGCATTCAAACAGAGACCATTTGCCGTACGTAGCCCATTTAAAAATATTGTCAAGATACTGGTTCAATTTTAAGATACATATGTTAATGTCAGTTTTAAGACAGCTTTTGTAAAGTTGAATGTCATTGGCGTATATCTGTATTCCGCAATGGTTAGTACGAAAACGTAGGTCATTTGAGTACATTATTTATAGGAGAGGGTCAAGAATTGAATCCTGTGATACACCTCTTCGTACCGAACCACTAATTAAAAGTATTTTTCAACTTTAGACAAGATAAATGAGTGAGTGATCTAATAGCACCAGAAAAGACACCATGTTCTGGCTCATTTTTGACCGCAACTCCTCTACAACATCTACCAGAGCAGTAACGCAGCTGTGTTTACGTATAAAATCTGTTTGTCTGTCAGTCGGTAATGAATTATCATACAAATATTTGCCGATGTGCTCGTGAACTTAACGTTCAAAAGCCTTAGACAAATAAGGTAGAATCAATTGCTCAATAATTTCTATCAGCTTTGGGTTTGGGAATGACTTTCACATGTTTCCACATTGAAGGAAATTCTGATGTCGTTAGTTTTATGGAAATTTTACGTTCAGATTTTTTGTCAGAATACTGGTGAGATGAAGATCCCGAAATGAATATTTCTTCATATTTCGTAATGTTCGGGACTCTCGCCTATTAACTCAAAACTACCTACTAAACTTCTTCAAATACATCTTCAGTTATTATTTCGCTCATAATACATTGCATATTTACATGTATAATCTATAAAACGTTAAGGTGTGTATCAGCATCACAAATTATAATTACTTTAAATATGTTGATTTTGCGATTTATTATAAACGACAGCAAATTTCTATAAATTCTTATAGGTTCAAACTTTTTTGGATTGTCCGAGTCTGCCCATTCTTTATGCTGGAATAAAAATCATCGAGTACTTATTGCTGGAATGAATCAAAAACATATTAAATTATACGATTTGCGCCGTAAGTTATGAAAATTTCAGATTTATTTTTGTTCTATTTTGTTATCCCTCAGTTGTCTATAAATTTTTATAGAAAACACAGCATCATTGCAAACAATTCAAACGAAAGCTGTATATGGTCTGGGCGTGGCTCCAAACGGAAATTATCTCTCGAGTTTCTTTGATTCGGCCATAATGTTATGGGATTTACGTTCACTGGATCGTTCGTTAAAACAAATACAATCGGCTAAAAATCATTTACAACTGAGTTGGTGTCCGACACGATCAAGTCTATTATCCTCATTGCAACGTGAATCTCCATATATAACGCTGTACGATATACTTGTGTCGATGTTGAAATGTTCGGAAGTTTACCAGTGTTAAGAAATGTTCTACGCCTTTTTCATACAACAGTATCACGGCTTCACACAAAGGCATTTCCTTGACAGCTCTGTCCGTGGGCCACAATGGCCGATTTATTGAAAGAGCTTCTCTCTTATCAGAAAGCTGTGTCTAAATTCGGACTTTCGCCGCTGCCATTTGCTCAATTCTAACGGGCGTTTGATAGCAATCACAAAAGTACCGCTTTTATTACAGCGACCAGCATTAATTCCAGCACCAAGCTACACCGGCCCCATCAGTTAGTTGTCAAACAACCAGTACAAGACCAGTACTCCAAATCACTAGACATTTGGGCTCTTCGTTAAATTTCTTGTAATCGATCATGATTTGTTTTTGGGAAGCAGATTTAGTAGATGAAACAATTTAGAACGTGCCTTTAAGTGATATAGGTTTAAGGATGGATCATGGTTAACGTTTAATTGGGAATTTTCAGTCTCGTCGGTCGTATTTGAAAAATGTTTGGTTAGTTTTAGCCATTTGTACCGAAATGAGGTAAACTAATTGGCTTGAAAACTTTTTGACGCATTAGTCATGCGCCACTTCAGAACATTCATGAATATTCTTCGAATTGAATCACCATGCTTCCTGCAGTGCAGATTCATAATAATTCTTAGCATCTAGTTTGTCACATAAAATTGCTTAAAAACGAATGCTGAAGATGAAATGACTGTCAGGTTTTTTCTTTTTTCTCATTATGAAGAAGTGATCAGCGTGATATGGCTTTAAAATTATGCGGATGGACTTTTGAACAGGATTTGGATCGATTTGTTAGTACTTTATGTGAAAACAAGGTATTTAACTTGATATGAAACGTATAAATTCTTTAAGGTTTATTAACTTATGTCTGCAGGAATTTAGTCGAGCAGCTATGCTCAATGTTTTCCATTTGAAAATTCTCGCTGCCTGTGACATTTTATCTAAAGCTGTTGATCAATCCCGAGATCCTAGTATGTTCCGCATAGCTGCCATTGCCTTATCAAGTTTTAATGCAGACCGAACAAGTTCCGCTTGGCGTAATCAGCGCTCTATTGCAAATTCGCAAATTCAAGATCCGCATTTGAGAGCGATATTCTCTTTTCTTATAGCAGAAAATGAAAATTTTGATTCTGTTCTGGTAAATATCGAATTAAGCTAAAAACCTTAAAACATTTTTTTTTACTTTCTTTCTTTATCATTGTTTCTTAAAGATGGAAGAGGGTGTATCATTAGCTGACCGTATGGCATTCGCTTGCAAATATCTATCACAAACAAAACTTAGTGAATATGTGATGCTGCAAATACAAAAATCAGTTGAAAAAGGAGATTAAAAGGAGATCTGAATGGACTGCTGCTGACTGGTGAATCCCAAGAAGGTATTAACATTCTGCAGGCTCATATGGATTCAACGGGCGATATACAAACTGTGGCATTAATAGCCATCAATTATTTTCATCGTGAACTCTCAACGATACTCGTGTTCAATATTGGATAACAAGGTCAACTAATGTTGTTCTAGAAATATTTTCTCAAAGTTTTCTTTTACTTCAATACTTTTTAGCTACATGGACTGCCTTAACTCGTGGGGATTTTGGGAAAAACGTGCTGAATTAGAAATAAAAATTGCAAATCTTCGTTCGACAAGTCGAACTGCTCGCACAGTATATTTGTCTTGCAATTTTTGTGGAAAATCTGTATCAAATGTCCTGCAGGAAGATGCTCGCATTCGTAACGTTTCTTCAAACGTAAATAAGGTCACTTAATTCTTATCGAAATCATTTGAACATATCCAATTACCATGTCATTCTTTCTGTACAGCTTTCATCATGTCCAAGTTGTCGCAAGCCGTTGCCAAGATGTTCTCTTTGTTTATTACATATGGGTACGACGCTTAATTCAGGCCATGCGGCCGATGGTGGACTTGAAAGTATTGGTTGGCAATCAAAACCATTTTCAAAATGGTTTTCTTGGTGTCAAACATGTCGACACGGAGGACACACCGAACATTTGATGCAATGGTTTAAGTATGTTTGTTTGGAATTGTTTCTACTTTTAATTTCTTAAAATTTATGAACGCATCTCCTTTATTAGACAAAACTCAGAGTGTCCTGTATCTTCATGCTCATGCCGGTGTTTTGATATGGACATTAGTAATCCTGAAGTTATTCGTGATCTATCATAAACTATTTAGCTTCTTTTGAGCAGCGTTGACAAATATGGCCTATTTTTAAAGACTTTTTTATTGCATTCTAAAATAAGGAGATTCCTTTAAATATAATAATAAAGTGTTCCAAATATTTTAAATTGAATTTTATTACTATTTCCTGTACCATACTGTATTAATTGCATACGCCTAGACTGCATAGTTTTAATAAAAAAAAAAGTTGTAATGATTGTGAAATTATAGATTCAGTCACCTCAACATTATGGTCTGATCCAACACCGTGTTGGTAGCTTTCATCCAGAAAAAAATTGTAAAGCACCTACAACTTGGTTAAGCGATAAGGAAGATACTACAGATGAGTGGAGATATTAGTTTTTTGCAGACGCGTCAAAAGAAATACTGGGATAACAGGCTTAATTTCTTCTTCTCTAATCTTAGCTTAGTCTAGGTACAAGTATCGGTTTGATGTCTTTGTTTAAGTTAAGAATAGTGTTCTCAGCCGTTCATTTTCATTTCATCTGAAGTATGTTTTTAAATTTTAAGCAATGAGCACTCTTAACTGTACTCATAATTCTGTTTGTACCACAAGACCTTTGGGGTTTGTAATTGCAAGCATTTTAGGCGATTAGTCCGGAAAAAAATCCGTTTAAGACATGAATGCACGTTTTCGGACACAGTTTTTTAGTATACCAAAATCGAAAACATCTCGAATTAATAAAATACTTGAACTACCGCAGAATACACTTCGGAGCTCTGCTGTCATGTAATTTGTAACCACAAATTTTGAACAAAGCCCTTGACGTAATGATTTGTTTCACTGAAAGAATTTATTCAACCTCGTTTTATGCCGACGGAAGACATTTACGTGCCAAGAACTGTTCTTTAAACACTTCTTATGTTGCCAAATGGCGTTTGCAGCAATGTTGAGAATATTTTAAGCAAATACTGCATCAAATTGATTATTTTTTCCGCTGTTTGACTCTTAAAGAGTTTAAGTTGCGCGGATGGTGATAAATAAAACGTGAGCACTCGTAAGAAGAAGCAAGAAGTGGGAAAGTATAATAGAGGACAAAGAACAAAATTAATCCGGTTTTTGAAGTTAAAATCTATTTTAAGATTTAAAAATAATAAAAATAATTGAAATAAATAATTCAGCAAATGCTCAATGCTGATGTTATCTGAAAAAATAGGTTTTCGTTGCTAGCTGACCACTTCGTAGAAAATAACGTGCCAATCACCCTAAATTTAATCGAAAAATTCGAAACGCACTTGTAAAAAAAAAATAAAATCTGCATTGGAGAAAATTGTTTTTATTCCACCACAATAAAACGCTGCAATATTGGCGAAAAAAAACTGAATTTACAAAAATAAAGATCTCTATACCGACCTGAAAAATGTAACTGGGAGGAGCACACGTCGTAATTAAGGGCACTTGCGTTGAGCCAGAGGGATTAATAGGACGTTTGATAAATCAGGGATTTAAAATAACAATAAAAAATGTTTCAAATATAATCACCCGAGTATAGATTCCGCAGTCTATGTTTCGAGTGAAACTTGTTGACATCAAGACAAAATAAAACTGAAACTCATCCGTGAAGAATTCATATATCAATGTCTTAATTGTTAAAAAGGGTATGGAGTCATGGTAGTATGCATTGTAAGCGGTGACCGACATGGAATCGATACATGTGCAAATTTTTAAAGCAACTCCACTTTAAGATAACTGTTGTGGCCCAGTATACTATTCATCAAATGTTACAAAAGACTTACACTGCCTCTAAACAGACTGATAAGATGAGCTCAGTTAATTAGACTCCCAATAGCTTCAATAAATATTTTAATTATCCTCAAAACATCTTCGCAATCTTTAGTTAAGCATCTTACGCCTACGCTAATAAAAATAATTCTGTTCCGAAACATATCCCACTTCCTGCGAAGAAATCATGAACTGAACTCACTGCGCATGATTTAAGTCTTTTGAAACTACACTTGACAAATTAGTACAGTTAATGGACAGATTTATGATTAATATGGTCAGTATAATGCAAGAAATGCAGATATTACAGTTCACATTGCTGCAAGCGAGGATAAATTGTCTGAGAATCTGTTTTTGGAACAGAAACGGCATCTGCTGGAGTAGAAACGAGTAACTTTAAAGTTAAGCAATTCATTTAAAGAAACACTTTTTTCTTTTTGGAAGCTAAGAACTCCAGATAACATAAATGTTTCCATTTCCAATTTTTGTCAGCAACCCCAAGGTCACACAGTGCGCTTCTATCATCTGTCCGTAGTCTGGAGTATACTCAATAGATGTTGAAATATTGGCATCCGCAAAAGAAATACGAATAGAGAGTGTCAACATGAATACACAAAATAGCTTAAAGCGCTCTTTGAATCTCGTGCGTTGTTATCTCTTAGAAAATATATAGAAGATCTCGATTCTATGCCAAAGTCAAATTATTCACTGTGGAGTACTGCAAAGAACCTTAAACGACCGGCCTTATTTAAAGCTACTTTTAAAAGCGAAATCTATAAATGGGCAAGAATTGATGCTGAAAATGCTAACCTTTTTTTAATTATTTCAGAAATGTTCTCAAGCCTTAAGAAGGCAAATGGTTTAAATAAAATTAGTAATAAGATATATTCTGAACTACATAAATAGCTTAATTGCTATGCTTTAAAATAGCATAATTGCTTTTAAATAGCATAATTGTTATTCCTTTAATTTTTAATGCCATCTTGGGACTCAAATATTATCCTCAAGAATGGTAGTTAACACTACCTTAGCAATTAAAGATTCGAAAGCTTATTACCAACGCAAGCTTTCGAAAAGAAGTTGTCTATTAAAACTATCGGAATATGAAAAAAACTTTTGCAACAATGTTTGTTACGATGATGTAATGCTGTCGGTATATGACAAGAAAGTAACCAAGTAATGAAACTTATGGAGAATAAATATCATATACAAAATGTGTTCACATAACATTTATGCTACGGAAAAAGTATGCTCCCTACTTTAATATAAGTATGTACATATAACAGTATACGCCTCCTATGCTAGAATCAGTATGCTTATATCCGAGTTAAATTCGAAAATTGTATTTTGCGGGGGAGAGACTACGGATTCGGATTCTGCAGATAGAGTGATAGTGACTAAGTAATCGCAGAACTAATATCAATTAGATTTTGAAAATGGGGAACACATAATCAATGTAACAAATAATTGAAAAAGTGAATTGATCAATATACATATAATCCAATCACCAAGCAGACCATCACGAAGACATTATACCTTCCGGAATT
>QOCX01006373.1:902-11439 GCA_005959815.1 Sarcophaga bullata
TATAAATTTCAAATTTTTCAGAAGTTTTGTTTTCGTTTTAATATTTAAACAATTATATTTTATTATTTTAATTGTTTTTTCTGTTTTAGACGACGATTTAGAAGAGTTCCTTAAGGCAGTTATAACAGCCAATGATCGTGGCATATCGCCATTACGTAATGCTACAAATGAAATGAATTGGAGCTTTGGACAGGCTCTATTCTTTTCCAGCACAGTTGTAACAACAATTGGTAAGTGCTTTTAATAAATGACTCCCTTTTATTTTATACCATCATAAATTATAAATTATTGCCATTTAATTGACACATCACTTTCATTTACAAAAAAAAAAAAAATCAACAACGCAACAAAAAAAAAAACATACAGCTATGGACATGTGACACCATTAAGTCAAACGGGCAAAATATTTTGCATGTATTTATGCCGCATAGGTATTCCACTGACATTGGTGTTGTTAAGTGCAATGGTGGAGAAACTGTTAATACCAGCCAATTGGCTGTTGGGTCTGCTCAATTCGAAACTGGGCCATCTCTATCAACCCTTTAATATACGGTCATGCACTTGACTATTGTTGGTAAGTTAAACGAACATTAAACAAAAAAAACATTGTAAAATTTTTAAATTGTTAAATGTATGCAGAACATGTTTTTTAGTTTATTTTTTTGTTTCTTTGTTTTTTTTTTTTTTGCAATTCCATTTACATTGCTGCTAAAGTTGTATTTTTTTCGTTTTATTTTTCTTTCGTTTTTTTTTGTTTTTGTAAAGGTCATAAATAAATAATCGTGCTTTATATGCTCGTTACAGTTATAATTGTGGCCATCATATTTTTTGCAATACCCACTGCTGTTTTCGCCTATTTGGAACCATCATGGGGTGTTTTGGATGCCTTCTATTATTGTTTCATCTCATTGACTACAATTGGTTTGGGCACTACATACCCGGTGAGGGTGTATCGATTGATAATCGTTCCATCTTATAAAATGAATTACAGCTTATTTAGTATTTGGTAAGTTATTAACTAATTAAAATCCATTCTCTATTACAACTTTAATGAAATAGAGCAGGGGATTATTTTACAACTGCAACTTAACTGAAATTAGATTCGAAAGAAGAAAAACTCTTTATGGAAAAATATTTTTAAATTTTCGTTAATTGGAATAATTTGTGCGTAGGACTTGAAACCCACCACGTAAAAAAATATCCAATGAAAACCGAAACACAAGCCTTTAAAAAGATCCCCTCAAAAGTTGACAACCACAGCAAGCGTTTAAAGGACTATGATTTAAGGTTAAGCACATGGAACGTTCGCACACTTTACAGGGTAGGCGTTCCTATTCAGATGGTGCATGCCTTCATGAAATACAGGACTGACAATGCAAATGGCTTGCTTCTTGCAATATAGATAATACTGCTGCCAAGTGGATAAGCACGAACTTGAAAGCAGATTTGTGGTTACTAAGAGACATCGCTCATCTTGTCTCTCGGTTCACTCCTGTGAACGGAAGAATAGCTAGAATCCGCATCAGGGCAAAATTTTATATTAACCAATGAAAGAAGAAAGCAAAGGGATTAAGAATGCCTTCTTCGCTATGCTCGAGGATGTATATGATAAGTGCCCAGCCCATGATGCAAAAATCGTCTTCGGAGATTTTAATGCAAAGGTCGGGCAAGAAGGTATCTTGAACCCCCACTGTCGGCCAGTTATCGTATCTAGGATGATACGACCACTACCTACAATGGCATGATTCTGATCGATTTCGCCGCGGCACGTAACGTGATAGTATGTAGAACCAAGTTTCAACACCACGACATTTATAAGGCCACTTGGATGTCCCACGATCGAGCAACATCCAACCAGATTGATCAAATTGCGATTGACGCAAGGCACATTCAACATACTAGATGTGCGCACTTTCGAGGTCTGCACGATATAGTACATCGCCGATAGCTAGACATCAAGAAGCTGCGATCACAGAATACATCTGATGTGTTTTCCGGCTCAACTCTAGGATAAGCTCAGCGACATTGGTGGACTGTTAGCCAATATCTAGTAGTTCTTGTGCACTACTGCGAAAACAGTCCTTGGTTTGGAGCGCCCAGACCAACGAAATCAATATTACGATGAGTAGTTTCACGAGGCAGCTGCAGCGAAAAACGCTGCATACAGAAAACCTTACTGTCCGCCACAACACGAGCCATTGTCAAAAACTATAAAGAGTGGAGAAGGGATGAGAAATGCCTTTTCAGACACAAGAAGAGGGAGCAGAACAGGCGGGAGCGTGAGAACGTCGAGATGTAACAGATGTAGTATGGTAGGTAGGTTGACTGGCTTTCATACCAAAAGCTCACTTGTGCACACATAGTGGCTTGGTGTGACGCACAGGTAAACGCAGTCCTGAACGGACCGAGTTTCACCAAACTGGGCCAAGTGAGCCTAGCTGTGGAGCAGGGTTCCTCGTTGACCCAGGATAGGAATTTCCGCGTAATGGCCAACTTTACCGAGGTAAGTGGTACGCCCAATTCGATTGACGAGGATTCCGGAAGGAGTGTACCAGCTCCGAAGAATTCTCAAATCAGCTGAAAATTGGATTTATTGCTGGCCGAGAAGAGTGATACTCATGCTTCCTCATTCGAACCGAGAGGCTGAGTCGGGTTCAGATGGCCGGGGTCTAATCGGATGGGATCTGATGGGGAAGCCGACTTGTAGAACCGTAGCTCAATTGAGCTTAAGCCATAGTTTATCACGTCCTGCGGGCATTGATGAGTGAAACTGATTCCTCATTCCAGTGATCGCGGGTATGTGGGTTTAGACGGTATTGCTGAGGATCTTCAAAATGGCAATTCAAAATGGCTTACGGGTCATATCTGGAATCTGGTATGGAAGGCAGTAAGCCAGATTCCCGGCCACACGTCATCAATCCTGCTGATAGTTGCCTTGCAAAGCTCCAAGCTCCCCTGCATCGCGATAACTGGGTGAAGGGAAGGGGTTGGAGGCCATAACCTCAAAGAAGACGCCCAAGTGCGCGTGTTCCAACAACTTCCACTTCGTGGGAGTGATGGATCCATCAGGGTAATCGATCGATGATCGCTCTGGTAAGACCCTCCCTTAAACAGTTTTCTACGCTGCTATTACGACTGAATTGTTTAAGAGCTGAAGTAATGAGTTGGTAGAGCGTATGCACCAGGTTATTTCCAAAATATGGGTAGAGGAAAGTATGCCCAACGATTGGACCCTCAGTGTCCTCTGTTCTGTCCTTAAAAAGAGACACCGTACGTTATGCGCCAAATACAGGGGTATAAGCCTTTTCCCTATCGCTTATAAGAACTGGAGCCACTTGCCAAAACACTGATTGACCTTATCAGTGCGACTTCAAACCTGGCAAGTCCACAATCGACCAGATCTTCACACTACTTCAAATCATAGAGAAGACCACGATCCATCTTTTTGCCGCAATGTCTTAGCTCGATATACCTGCGAAGCTGATAAGGCTCTGCAGAATGACGTTGAGCAATTCGTGCAGCTCCGTTAAGTTAGGAATGGACCTCACTGTAACTTTTAATATCGCACAAGGTTTCTATTAAGATAGGTCCGACAAGGAATTTATTTATCTTCGCTCCGCCGTTACCACCAAAAATGATGTCTGTCGTGAGTTCAAGCGCAGGATCGCTCTTGCCAACAGGTGCTACTATGGTCTCAATAGGCAACTGAGTAGTAAAGACAAAACTAATACTTTACAAGATGCTCATCCTCCGTGTGCTTCTTTATGGAACAGAGGCATGGACACTATTAAGCTCTGATGCAGCAGCCTTGAGAGTATTTGAAAGTGCAACGTAAGATCTTCGGGAGGATGTGAGTTAACGAAGATTTCCGCATGCGATCCAACAATGAGCTGTATGAGCTCGTCAAAGACATGGACGTTGTAGAGCGTATTAACATAGTCGACCATGTCGGTCGAATGGAGCAGGATGCCCTGTTGAGACGGGTATTTACTTCTTTTCGTTATAAGGACAAAATTAAAGAAACCCTATCATCGATTGGTGTGGCCAACTGGCGAAGGTGCGCAGAAACAGCAGTTTTAAGAGCCGCTTGGCTATGCGTAAGCACCTAGATAGCTCCCTATACTTTCACACGCACATACATATGTTTCCATAATTAATTTGTTATATCCGTTAAATGGATTGTTTGTCACATGGTGTATTTAAATTAAAAGTTCACCATATTTGTATATTTTCTCTTTGCAGGTCTAATTGCTATGATGCTGGTCTTAACCATATTCTATGATATACCACAACTAAACTTGGGACAACTTTTTACAGAAAGTACTACGAAAAGCTACGCTTATCTGGCAATAATACAACATGTTATTCAGGACCCACTGGCCTATATATGCCGCAACGCAATGAAGATACACGGCGTGCGATTGTACGCATACGACCACATGGTGATGACTCACCCAGTCCAGATGACACCGTCATCGTCATCTCAAAGTAGGGACTTGCGTATGCCATAAAATAAACATACAAAAATAATTTCAAATGCCAGCCATGTCATGATAAATAATAACCCCATAATCATACAGCAAACATGCACATCATGAAAAGCATAAAAAAGCATGAAAACTAAAATAAGAAATGTTAACAAGAAATCAGTATCAGAAATTTACTAGTCTTACTTAAATTATTCATACTCGTTCATTCATATTATTATGCAATACGCAAAAAATACAAAACAAAACAAAAAAAAATACTCTTCCAAATCATAATCACACGCCTCCACCCCATTAAACTTCTTATGCATTCGTATTACATAATGATAAAGACGTTCAATTTATAACAACAACATCAACATTAACAAAAATAATAACAACAAAAATAATAACAAATGAATTAATATCAGAGTAGAAAAATACAAAAAATATATCAAAATGAAATGAAAACTTAAAACCATATCCGGGAAAAAAAATTTATAAAAAAGAAAAAAATGCGAAATGAAAGTGAAGTTTAAAAAACCAATTTTATGTACAACCATGATAAAACTATTACCTATAAAATTACACATACATACCTATGTACACATACATATATTATATACACTTAATACATATTTATAAGACAGACATAATGTTCAACGTATGTGTTGAAAAAAGAAAATAACGGAACATAACAACGAGATAAAGTTTAAACGGTAGAAATTGTAATTGTAAACACTGAAATCGTTAACAAACAGCGATTCGCTATAGTGTACGTAGTAGTATGAGTAAGTGAGAGAACTCCATCTGAATGTGAATATTATCACGCAACCCATCACCCCCCATCCTTGTGAGTGTTGTTAGGCCCAATATAGAACATTTCTTTTTTATTTTTGTTTTCTAAATTTAAGCTTTTATAGTTTCAATCTAAGCCCAGAATTAATAGATTCATATGCAATATAACAACGTCGATTGGAAACGTCAAATGTTAAGGCTATTAAAAGTATAATCGTTTACCTCTTTTATATACGAGTTTAATATATTCTATATCAGGCAATAACTGTTGTGTTATGTGGAGCTCAAAAGCAAAGTGTAGATTATATTGACGAGGGTAGAGTAAAAAGTTTTTGGTTCAAATTATAAGCATATGTGTGCATATGTACAACATAATCTTTTTGGAATTTTAATTTCAAAGTAACGAATCTTTTTAAATATGGTATTAAACTAAAGCTGCTGATCTGTTGAACTTGTAATGAGTATTTTCAATATACTGAAATAGTTAGTTAGTGAAATAGTAATCAGTACCAGATTGACTGTCTGATAATGTTAACTTTTTACAACGCCTACAAAATGGACAAAAAAAATTCACTTGACAAATGCTAGAATTTTTGGAACTTTGTTTATTTTTTCGGTTTGAAATGTTTTAGTGACAAGCGAAAAATTTTAAAATAAAAAATTAAAAAAAATCCAGCACTCATCAAATGCTTTAATGTCAAAACTTTTTTGGCAAACCTCGTAATTTATATGTATATTCGCCGTATTTATATACATATGTATGTATATTTAAGCTAAATAAAGGAAAATGTGTGTAGTATTTAAAGGAAATTGTTAGTATGTATCATCTAAATTGAATTCACAGTAGAAACTTAAAATAAAATTCATAACCGTCATAGGAATATGATTGGCGATAATCAGTAAGAAAAAAGATGAAACAGCCTAAAATGAAAACATAATGTATAGAGAATAAGTAAGTATTGGATTAAAAATCATGCATGTAAACGAAAACGAATAGTAAAAATACAAATTTATTTACGCGCGTAGGTATTCTTTTGTTTTGAATTTTTTATTGAAATAATAAATAATTAACTTATAAATGATAAAACAGCCGTTAGGGAATATTCAACTAAAAAAATATATTATTACTTATAAACCAAAGATAGTATAATACGATATACATATACATGCGTACATATGTATCGATTGTAGCAACAATCCATCCTCTTTACAATTGTATTTAGAAAATTGTTTTTCTTTTCTTATTGTTTTAACACTGAACTAAACAGTTTGTTGTTAATTATAAACAGAAAATATATTTTTATAAAACAATCTTATTTTTTTTTGTGTAGCAGCTTTGCCACAAATTTTATATTAAATTTAAAATATTTTAAAACAAAAAAAATTTTTTTTTAGCAAATTTATTAATTTTCGAAAATAAAACTCATCTTGCCAACTTTAACTTATATTTTCAATATAACACTTCGTATACAACGTTATTAAGACATATTTTAAGGAAAATCTACAATAAACAATAATAAGTAAAAATAAATAAAAATATTAACGTAATATATAATTTTTAATCAAACATTTTTGGAAAAAACAAAACTTTCACAATTAAAAAAAAAAAAGAAAAATATAAATATCAGAATAACACAAAAGGTAAACAACTATAAATGCAATAAAAAATATTTTAACAAAACTTTAAAAAAATAAAACATTTTTTTTTTACTCGCCAACCAGTTAAACAAAATATTTAATTCACTTGCACAATATTAATTAAAATTTATTCTTAACACAGAATCTCACGTCCATAGAATTCGACAGCACTACTAAGATATGAGTGACATTCAAAGACATTCTTTTATTTTATCTTATAATAATATCACTTTCCATGAACCAATCCCTGAATTTTATATTCTCGAACACAGTTGCTGACAATTCTGCTTCAATAAACCGTGTCTTCCTCTATTCTTTCTTTCTTTAAAGCATATCCAACCCATCATCATTCCCATCGCAGTAGTCTAGCATTTTGGGGGTTCACGGTGCATCTATTATGCAATTCCTGAGTCCTAATACTTAGAGACCAAAAAATCTCGAACAGGAATATCTGCAATCTGTTTAATGTTGTACACGTTACCTTCCTAGTTTAAATCTACAATTATTCTTACATTTTTTCTTATTAAAAGCTGCGAGGTCTACAGGCGATTCCACGGAAAGTACATGTGCAGTGTACTTTATAGTTGTTGTAACAGCTCTGCTGCTATTTCTGGAAGTGTTTCCCTATTGGATATTAAGAAAACGTAAATGTTATCTGTCCTATCATATGCTTTATGGGATGTTGGATGAGATGATATAGAATGAGAGCTGAGATTGTGATGTGTGTCCGTTGATAGTCGTCGTCACGTATTTAGTAGTCCTACGAAATGCTCTACTTGTATGGGACTCAGCCATAAGTCCCATACAAGGGTTGTGAGTGTGGAGCCTAGTTACAAGATGGACAGCGATCTAGAGCCCTAGGTACAATCCTCGCTCTGTAACTGTTTAGGATGTTCGTCCAACCCGATCTAAGCTGTGCTAAGATGGTTCTTGGTACCCTAGGTTGCTGCCTTTCGCTATCCGACACTGGTGGTGGATGTACATTTAGTACCCTGTTATAGCTGCGTTCATTAATGGTCTTCATTACCGCCGATTGATGTAAGGAACGCTGCGTTTCCTTTACTGATTGTACGTCCACTACTGTAGGTATTAGATTCAAGATGTCCGCATTAAATCGTCGAAAGTCCCAACTTATATGGAGAAGAGTAGGATCGTCAGTATCTATGTGGTGATTGGGATGGGAGGGTTCATTATGTTGTCTCACTGACAGTATCTTGTATCCTTCGTGTAAGTGATCCATATTGGACATTTTCACACATCCCGTAGCGATGCTGGGTTGTCTGCAACGCTCGCCATTGGAGTCCAGATTGATGAGGCTTAGTTAAGGAGGGAGCGGTCAATTACCTTGAAGATAGTAAAGATAGTCATGTATCCATGACCCACGTTGTTCCTGCTAACGCCTTTAGGATTCTATTTCCTGTCCTCAGTTTGCTATTGATGTTAGCAGCGTGAGAAGAGAAGTGAAGGAGACCGTCAAAGGTAACCTCCGACATCTTAGGATAGCGTGTCGTTTGTATGATATTGCCTTCGACCGAGATGTCATGCTTTGTTGAGTTTTTCTTCTATTCTCAATAAGCATGCTTATTACGCACGAAATATCTGAAAAAACAGTTGTCATTGGAGAAAGGTGTAAGCAGAAAAATATTAAAAAAAACATTTATTTAGAGCAACTGCATCAATTCCACAAGACTCATAATTATAAGATTCTTCGATTCCAATTTTCCAAATTGCCTTCCACATTTAATTTGAGTCAGTTGCGGTCAAAAATTTTACTGCAAATCGTCGGCCATCTTCCGTGACATACTTACTAAAACGATTCCAGCTTGTATTAGCAAATTACTATGACAGTTTGTCCAGTCTATAATATTTATTTTCAAAATATCTACAAGATTGTACACACCACGATCATGGACTTATCCTTCTTCACTCCAATTCTATTTAAGCATGTACATTTAAGATTATTGAAAATATTTTGCAAGTGAATTGATTATTTTGCACGTGAAAACTTTTGAACAAACGTTTTTTTTTTTTTATTAAATTAAGAATTGTTCTAAATTTCCACTGGAACAACAAACACTAAAATATATTATAACGAATGAAAAAAAAACGAAACAATTCTGATTTATGCTATAGAAACGAAAATCTGAATTTATTTTTTTTTTTTTAACAAAGAAAAATATTTCTATAGAATACAGAGAAAAAACACAACATCTTATGCTTCTTTGCACATATGTATGTTGTATTTAATTAAACGTAGAGAAAAAATTTATTTTTTATTAAACAAAAACAAAAAAAAAAGGATTTATTAATTTATATTTCATTTGTATAAATGTGTTTCATTTAGGTTTCTTATATAAAAGGAAAAATAAATTATTTTATTTTCCATAACATTTTCGCATATATTACTTTTGAAGCTTGTAATGACTTTATTAATATCCATGAAATTATTTTTTTAACAAATCATTTGTTAATTTATTTTATGCCTTATTATACAGATACTGTTAAAGCCAAGAAAAGAATAAAAAATTGTATTATACAAATAAAAATAATAATAAAAGTATATAAATTGTAAGTAAGTACCGTATATAAAAAATATTTTATTTTTTAAATCAATCGAATGATTTTATGAACAATTTTATTCAAACGAAAAACAAAAGAGAAAAACTGAAACAAATATTTGTGTATGTAAGAAACAATATGAAAATAAATAAAAATTAAATATTATATAAATATATACATACATGTACTAAATGTAAATGGATTTATGTAAAATACAAATAAAAGAAATCAATAAAAATATCGAATTGTAGTCAGTAGTAAATTCAATTGTTGTTTTCATTTCTACTTTGCCACAATAGTAAAATTCGAAATCTAATCCCGGTAACTCAAAAACAGCAACTATACAAATAATGATGTAAATAATAAAGCGGCCATATAAAGTGGGCATACCTCGCATGTCATTCCGGCATGCATAAATAAATGCCAACCCTTTAAAGGTTATTTTATGTAAATATTGCTCACAGCTATTCCGTAGGTAATTCATTAGCTCCAAAAAGAATGTATCTCACTAATATCAGCTGTATAGTTATCTTCCAGGAAAATTAGAATTGTGGCTGGATTATTCCTATACACGAGCGACTTTACGTATCCCCAAAATATTCCAATCTAGCAAAAATAAATCGCATGATCTAGGTGGCAAATGGACTGCTACAAAACATGAGAAAAGTCGCATTTAACTCTGTCTGTTATCATGATCCATTTGACATATGACATCGTCTTGTTTAAATCACATATTCACCAAGCCAAATTCTTTCATTTTTTGATATAAAAAATCAGTAATTAACGCACGGTAACTTGTTTTATTTGATTGATTCGACATAAAAAAATAAACGACAGATAAATGCAAAAAAGGTAGGCATGTAAAAATATTATTTGAATTTTTTTTTACTATATTTCAGAAAATATCAAATAATTGAAAAATATTATGGTTTTTATCAAAATTTTGTTTATTCCGTTAGCCGGGGGAATATTTAAATTTGATAATGTAATACCTAAAATAACTTTTTATTGAAGAAAATTAAAACCACAAATTAAACTTATTTTGAATTTCAAAATGTGAATTTTATTCTTTTGTT
>QOCX01006375.1:0-11436 GCA_005959815.1 Sarcophaga bullata
AGTTTCACCAAACTGGGCCAAGTGAGCCTAGCTGTGGAGCAGGGTTCCTCGTTGACCCAGGATAGGGATTTCCGCGTAAAGGCCAACTTTACCGAGGTAAGTGGTACGCCCAATTCGATTGACGAGGATTCCGGAAGGAGTGCACCAGCTCCGAAGAATTCTCAAACCAGCTGAAAATTGGATTTATTGCTGGCCGAGGAACGTCTCGAAGAGTGACTACTCATGCTTCCTCATTCGATATCCTCGGCGGTAAGGTTCGAACCGAGAGGCTGAGACGGGTTCAGATGGGCCGGGGTCTAATCGGATGGGATCTGATGGGGTAGCCGACTTGTAGAACCGTAGCTCAATTGAGCTTAAGCCATAGTTTATCACGTCCCTGCGGGCATTGATGAGTGAAACTGATTCCTCATTCAGGATGATCGCGGGTAGTGTGGGTTAGACGGTATTGCTGAGGATCTTCAAAATGGCTGGAATCTGGTCTGGAAGGCAGTAAGCCTGATTCCCGGCCACACGTCATCAATCCTGCTGATAGTTGCCTTGCAAAGCTCGAAGCTCCCCTGCATCGCGATAACTGGGTGAAGGAAAGGGGTTGAAGGCCATAACCTCAAAGAAGACGCCCAAGTGCGCGTGTTCCAACAACTTCCACTTCGTGGGAGTGATGGATCCATCAGGGTGATCTGATCGATGATCGCTCTGGTAAGACTCTCCCTTAAACAGTTTTCTACGCTGCTATTACGACTGAATTGTTTAAGAGCGGAAGTAATGAGTTGGTAGAGCGTATGCACCAGGTTATTTCCAAAATATGGCTAGAGGAAAGTATGCCCAACGATTGGACCCTCAGTGTCCTCTGTTCTCTCCTGAAAAAGAGACACCGTACGTTATGCGCCAAATACAGGGGTATAAGCCTTTTGCCTATCGCTTATAGGAACTAAAGCCACTTACCAAAACACTGATTGACCTTATCAGTGCGACTTCAAACCTGGCAAGTCCACAATCGACCAGATCTTCACACTACTTCAAATCCTAGAGAAGACTTTTTTCCGCAATGTCTTAGCTGAATATACCTGCGAAGCTGATAAGGCTCTGCAGAATGACGATGAGCAATTCCAGCAGCTGCGTTAAGTTAGGAATGGACCTCACTGAACCTTTTGATATCGCCCAAGGTTTCTATTAAGATGAGTCCGGCAGTAAATGAGGACCAAACGAAGTATATATTGTCGACAAGTAGGAAAATGCGGCATATTGGATTCCAGATTACGGCTAATAACTATACTTTCGATATAGACAAGGAATTTATTTATCTTCGCTCCGCCGTTATCATCAAAAATGATGTCTGTCAGGTGCTATGGTCTCAATAGGCAATTGAGTAGCAGAGATCTCTCCCGTACGACAAAACTAATACTCTACAAGATGATCATCCCCCGTGTGCGTCTTTGTAGAACAGAGGCTTGTACATTATCAAGCTCTGATGCAGCAGCCTTGAGAGTATTTGAGAGTGCTACGTAAGATCTTCGGTGGGAGTTAGCGATGATTTCCGCGTGCGATCCAACAATGAGCTGTATGAGCTCCTCAAAGACATGGACGTTGTAGAGCGTATTAACATAGTCGACCATGTCGTTCAAATGGGGCAGGATGCTCTGTGGAGACGGGTATTTACTTCTTTTCGTTGTAAAGACAAAATTAATGAAACCCTGTCATCGATTGGGGTGACCAACTGGCGAAAGCACGCAGAAACAGCTGCTTTAAGAGCCGTTTGGCTATCCTTAAGCACCTAGATAGCGCCCCCTACATTCATACGCACATACATATGTTTCCATAACTAATTTGTTATATCAGTTAAATGGATTGTTTGTCACATGGTGTATTTAAATTAAAAGTTCACCATATTTGTATCTTTTCTCTTTGCAGGTCTAATTGCTATGATGCTGGTGTTGACAATATTCTATGATATACCACAACTAAACTTGGGACAACTTTTTACAGAAAGTACTAACAGTGAAACCGAAAAGCTACGTTTATCTGGCAATAATACAACATGTTATTCAGGACCCACTGGCTAATATGCCGCAACGCAATGAAGATACACGGCGTGCGATTGTACGTATACGACCACATGGTGATGACTCACCCAGTCCAGATGAAGCACCGTCATCGTCATCTCAAAGTAGGGACTTGCGTATGCCATAAAATAAACATACAAAAATAATTTCAAAATGCCAGCCATGTCATGATAAATAATAACCCATAAATCATACAGCAAACATGCACATGCCATGAGAAGCATAAAAAAGCATTGAAAACTAAAATAAGAAATGTTAAAGAAATCAGTATCAGAAATTTAACTAGTCTTACTTAATATTCATACGTCGTTCTTTCATATTATTATGCTACGCAAAAATAACAAAACAAAACAAAAAAAATACTCTTCCATCTATATCACACGCTCATCCATTTAACTTCTTATGCATTCGTATTACATAATGATAAAGACGTTCTATTTATAACAACAACATCAACATTAACAAAAATAACAATACAAAAATAATAACAATTAATTCAATATCAGAGTAGAAAAATACAAAAAAAAATATATCAAAATGAAATGAAAATTAAAACATATCCGGGAAAAAAAATTTATAAAAAATAGAAGAAAATTGCGAAATGAAAGTGAAGTTAAAAAAACCAATTTTAATGTACAACCATGATAAACTATTTACCTATAAAATTACACATACATTACCTATGTACACAATACAATCAATATATTATATTACACTTAATACAATTTATAAGACAGACATAATGTCAACGTATGTGTTGAATAAAAGAAAATAACGGAAACACGAGATAAAGTTTAAACGGTAGAAATTGTAATTGTAACACTGAAATCGTTAACAAACACGCATTCCTATAGTGTACGTAGTAGTATGAGTAAGTGAGAACTCCATCTGAATGTTAATATTATCCACCAACCATCACCCCACTATCCTTGTGAGTGTTGTTAGGCCCAATATAGAACACTTTTTTTTTTTTTTTTTTTTTCTATTTTTTTTATAATTTAAAGCTTTTATAGTTTCAATCTAAGCCCAGAATCTAAATAGATTCATATGCAATATACACAACGTCGATTGGAAACGTCAAATGTTAAGGCTATTAAAAAGTAATCGTTTACCTACTTTTATATACGAGTTTAATATATTCTATATCAGGCAAATAACTGTTGTGTTTATGTGGAGCTCAAAAAGCAAAGTGTAGATTATATTACGAGGGTAGGGAGTAAAAGGTTTTTGGCTCAAGTATAAGCATATGTGTGCATTATTACAACAATAATCTTTTGGAATTTAATTTCAAAGTAGCGAATCTTGTGCACTTGTAATGAGTATATTTCAATATGCTGACATAGTTCAATTCAATTTATCAATCAATGAAAACTAGTATAAAATCAGTAGCAGATTGACTGTCTGATAACGTTAACTTTTTAACGCCTACAAAATGGACAAAAAAAAATTTTCTCTTGACAAATGCTAGAGTTTTTGGTACTTTTGTTGTTGATAACAAAAGCTTATTAAAACACTTCGATTTTTTATTTTTTCGGTTTTGAAATGTTTTAGTGATAAGCGCAAAATTTTGAAATAAAAATTAAAAAAAATCCAGCACTCATCAAATGCTTTAATGTCAAACCTTTTTTGGTAAAACCTTCGTATTTATATGTATATTCGGCTATTTAATACATATTTATGTATATTTAAGCTAAATAAAGGAAAATGTGTGTAGTATGTATCATCCAAATTGAATTCACAGTAGAAACTAAAATAGAATCATAACCGTCATAGGAATATGATTGGCGATAATCGTAAGAAAATAAGATGTAACAGGCCTAAAATGAAAACATATGTATTAGAGAATAAGTAAGTATTGGATTAAAAATCATGCATGTAAACGAAAACGAATAGTAAAATACAAATTTATTTACGCGGTAAGTATTCTTTTGTTTTGAATTTTTTATTGAAATAATAATAATTAACTTATAAATGATAAAAACAGCCGTTAGGGAATATTCAACTAAAAAAAAAAAATATATTTTACTTATACACCAAGATAGTATAATACGATATACATATACATGCGTACATATGTATCGATATGTACAACAATCCATCCTCTTTACAATTGGTTATTTAGAAAATTGTTTTTCTTTTTTTCTTATTGTTAACACTGAACTAAACAGTTTGTTGTTAATTATAACACACAATAAATATATTTTATAAACAATCTTATTTTTTTTTTGTTACAGCTTTGCACAAATTTTATATTAAATTTAAAATATTTTAACAAAAAATTCTTTTTTTAGCAAATTTATTAATTTTCGAAAATAAAACTCATCTTGCCACTTTAACTTATAATTTCAATATAACACTTCGTATACAACGTTATTAAGACATATTTAAGGAAAATCTACAATAAAACAATAATAATAAAAAATAATAAAAATATTAACGTAATATTATAATAATTAATCAAACATTTTTAGAAAAACAAAACTTCACAATAAAAAAAGAAAAATATTAATTATCAGAATAACACAAAAGGTAAACAACTATAAAGTCCAAATAAAAAATATTTTTACATACTTCAAAAATTTAAAACATTTTTTTTTTTACTCCCCCAACGTTAAACAAAATATTTAATTCACTTGCACAATATTAATTAAAATTTATTCTTAACACAGAATCTCACGTCCATAGGATTCTACAGCATCACTAAGATATGAGAAACATTCTTTTAATATCACTTTCCATGACCCAAACTCTGAATTTTATTTTCTCGAACACAGTTGCTGACAATTCTGCTTAAATAAGCCGTGTCTTCCTCTATTCTTTTTTTCCAACCCATCATCATTCCCATCGCAGTATTCCAGCATTTTGGGGGTTCACGTTGAGTCCTAATACAATCTGTTTAATATTGTACACGTTA
Organism: Sarcophaga bullata; assembly: GCA_005959815.1. Classification (NCBI taxonomy): domain Eukaryota; kingdom Metazoa; phylum Arthropoda; class Insecta; order Diptera; family Sarcophagidae; genus Sarcophaga; species Sarcophaga bullata. The sequence continues at coordinate 4,975 of QOCX01006375.1, forward strand.
CCTTCCTAGTTTAAATCTACAATTATTCTTACATTTTTTCTTATTAAAAGATCTACAAATGATTCCACGGAAAATACATGTTCCCTATTGGATATTAAGAAAACGTAAATGTTATCTATCCCATTGTATGCTTTATTGGATGTTGGATGAGATGATATAGAATGAGAGCTGAGATTGTGATGTGTGTCCGTTGATAGTCGTCGTCACGTATTTAGTTGTCCTACGAAATGCTCTACTTGTATGGGACTCAGCCATAAGTCCCATACAAGGGTTGTGAGTGTGGGTCCTGGTTACATGATGGACAGCGATCCAGAACCCTAGGTACAATCCTAGCTCTGTAACTGTTTAGGATGTTCGTCCAACCAGATCTAAGCTGTGCTAAGATGGTTCTTGGTACCCTAGGTTGCTGCCTTTCGCTATCCGACACTGGTGGTGGATGTACATTTAGTACCCTGTTTAGCTGCGTTCATTAATGGTCTTCATTACCGCCGATTGATGTAAAGAACGCTGCGCTTCCTTTACTGATTGTACATCCACTACTGTAGGTATTAGATTCAAGATGCCCGCGTTAAATCGTCGAAAGTCCCATCTTATATGGAGAAGAGTAGGATCGTCAGTATCTATGTGGTGATTGGGATGGAAGGGTTCATTATGTTGTCTCACTGACAGTATCTTGTATCCTTCGTGTAAGTGATCCATACTGGACATTTTCACACATCCCGTAGCGATACTGGGTTGTCTGGAGCGCTCGCCATTGGAGTCCAGATTGATGAGGCTTAGTTAAAGAGGGAGCGGTCAATTACCTTGTAGATAGTAATAATTGTCTCTATCCATGACCCATGTTGTTCCTGCTAACGCCTTTAGGATTCTATTTCCTGTCCTCAGTTTGCTATTGATGTTAGCAGCGTGAGAAGAGAAGTGAAGGAGACCGTCAAAGGTAACCTCCGACATCTTAGGATAGCGTGTCGTTGGTATGATATTGCCTTCGACCGAGATGTCATGCTTTGTTGAGTTTTTCTTCTATTCTCAATAAGCATGCTTACATTACTCACGAAATATCTGAAAAAACAGTTGTCATTGGAGAAAGGTGTAAGCAGAAAAATATTAAAAAAACATTTATTTAGAGCAACTGCATCAATTCCACAAGAATCATAATTATAAGATTCTTCGATTCCAATTTTCCAAATTGCCTTCCACATTTAATTTGAGTCAGTTGCGGTCAAAAATTTTACTGCAAATCATCGGCCATCTTCCGTCACATGCTTTCTAAAACGATTCCAGCTTGTATTAGCAAATTACTATGACAGTTTGTCCAGTCTATAATATTTATTTTCAAAATATCTACAAGATTGTACACACCACGATCATGGACTTATCCTTCTTCACTCCAATTCTATTTTATATTTAAGATTATTGAAAATATTTTGCAAGTGAATTGATTATTTTGCACGTGAAAACTTTTGAATAAACGTTTTTTTTTTATATTAAATTAAGGATTGTTCTAAATTTCCACTGGAACAACAAACACTAAAATATATTATAACGAATGAAAAAAAAACGAAACAATCTGTTTATCTATAGAAACGAAAAGCTGAATTTATTTATTTTTTTTTTTAAACAAAAGAAAAATATTTCTATAGAATACAGAGAAGAAAACACACACCATCTTATGCTTCTTGCACATATGTATGTTGTATTTAATTAAACGTAGAGAAAAGAATTTATTTTTTTATTAAACAAAAACAAAAAAAGGATTGTTAAATTTATATTTCATTTATATAAATGTGGTTTCATTTAGGTTTCTTATATAAAAGGAAAAATAAATTATTTTATTTTCCATAACATTTTCGCATATATTATTTGTTGAACTCGTAATGACTTTATTAATATCCATGGAAATATATTTTTTAACAAATCATTTGTTAATTTATTTTATGCCTTATTATACAGATACTGTTAAAGCCAAGAAAAGAAAAAAAATTGTATTATACAAATAAAAATAATAATAAAAGTATATAAATTGTAAGTACCGTATATAAAAAATATTTTATTTTTAAAATCAATCGAATGATTTTATGAACAATTTTATTCAATCGAAAAAAAAACAAAAGAGAAAAACTAAAACAAATATTTGTGTATGTAAGAAACAATATGAAAATAAATAAAAATTAAATATTATATAAATATATACATACATGTACTAAATGTAAATGGATTTATGTAAAATACAAACAAAAGAAATCAATAAAAAATATCGAATTGTAGTCAGTAGTAAATTCAATTGTTGTTTTGATTTCTACTTTGCCACAATAGTAAAATTCGATATCTAACCCCTGTAACTCAAAAACAGCAACTATGCAAATACAATGTAAATAATAAAGCGGCCATATAAGTGGGCATACCTCGCATGTCATTCCGGCATGCATAAATAAATGCCAACCCTTTAAAGGTTATTTTACGTAAATATTGCTCACAGCTATTCCGTAGGTAATTCATTAGCTCCAAAAAGAATGTATCTCACCAATATCAGCTGTAAAGTTATCTTCCAGGAAAATTGGAATTGTGGCTGGATTATTCCTATACACGAGCGACTTCACGTATCCTCAAAATAGTCCAATCTAGCAAAATCAAATCGCATGATCTTGGTGGCAAATGGGCTGCTGCAAAACTTGAGATGAATTGCTCACCAAAGCCTTATTTAACTCTGTCTGATATCATGATCCATTTGACATATGACATCGTCTTGTTTAAATCACATAATCACCAAGCCAAATTCTTTCATTTTTTGATATAAAAAATCAGTAATTAACACACGGTAACTTGTTTTATTTGCTTGAATCGACGTAAACAAATAAACGACAGATAAATGCAAGAAAGGTAGGCATGTAAAAATATTATTTGAATTTTTTTTTTACTATATTTCAGAAAATATCAAATAATTTAAAAATATTATGGTTTTTATCAAATTTTGTTTATTCCGTTAGCCCGGGGAATATTTAAATTTGATAATGTAATACCTAAAATAACTTTTTATGGAAGAAAATTAAAACCACAAATTAAACTTATTTTGAATTTCAAAATGTGAATTTTATTCTTTTGTTCTTTTTCACTTTTTTAAATATTTTTTTTTTAATTTTGTTCACTTATCAAGTTAACTTAATTTCTTACATACTCGTACTTATATTTTTTATATTTAATATTATTTTTTTTATTATTTTTCAATTTTAATATATAATCTTGGTTGTAATTGGATTCTTTGTTCATTTCTTTTATTTTTTTGTTTGTTTTTAAGTTTTTTTTTTAGTATTGATTTACGTTTACGTGGGATTAATGTGTTTGATAAGGTTACCTAAGTTAAAGGGGGGAAGGGGAAGGAAATTATATATTTTTATTATTTATTCATATTAATATTTATATAAATTTGTTTTTAGGCTTAATGTTATTAATATTTATATAAATTCTATTAAAATGTGACGTTTTAGGTGACTTTTATTTTTTCATATCAATTAAAACAACTTATGCGAATTCCTCATTTATTCTTAAGAAAATTTTTTTCTTTTCCTTTTTTTTGTTTTTTTTTTTTTGTTTTTAACTAGTAAATAGACAAAACCTCTTAAAGCCGAAATGGAAATTCAACTCAATTTCATTCAAGATAACAATTGGAAAGGACAATGAACTTGAATTTATTTTAGATTTTGTTTTTATATATTTTTTAATAATTATTTCTTTTTCACTTATAATTAATTTTTTATGTTTTTTTTTATAATTCTTGTATTTGTTGAGATTTGATTATATAACAATATTGTTGTTGTTGATTTCATTTGTAAGAGCTGCCATCTTCTATACAATAAATGTTTCTTATTCTTGTAATAAAAACAAATGCATTTATGTTGGATCCTTGTTTCAATTAATTTCTGTTTTGTTTTTTTTTTTCAGCATATTGCAAGCAAACCAATTGCAAATTATCGAAATTATTCAAACACTTTAAACTCTTATGCACAATTTATTTGATTTTGTTTTACTGTTTTAATATTAAACTCAGTTGTAATCTTTAACTAAAGAGCTAAAATAAAATCAAAATTTAGAGCACATAACATTACAGACAATTAATAATATTGTATTTTCTATATGTAAAACTCTTTAACTGCCTTAAAATCATACAAAGTTCAATAAAATAAGAATAATTCTGATAAGCTGCAGAAATTCCATACAAATCTGCTTAATAGACAAAAAATTAAAATTTATGAGACACAAAACAGATTACAAAACAATCAGAACGGTTGACAGATAATCAAGCCCATAATTAAAAGTAATCAAAATTCAATTCAAATGTTCAAAATTACATACATATATACACCAACCAGACCAGTTAGAACCTGTTTTGATGGGCGTTTGTAGAAATTTATAGCACCATATTGTTTTTATCTCCTTTCAGACTTGATTGAATACTGCCGATCCTAGCGTTTGCCCTTTAAATACTTTTTATACGCCTGTCAAATAATCAAATTCAAATTGAAAAAATGTAGGATAACAATTATACACTAATTGAAACCGACCTACTTGAATATTTACTCTCATATATGCCATTATGGTTTGAAAAACTGGGCGATTTTTCACAACACCAGATGCATTAGATATCTCCAACATTAAAAAGTGAATAAAATTTTATTGTAGAATTCTAGAATTACAATTAAAAACTCCCAAACTGCTTAATTATGAATCTGAAGTACTTACTCAAACGAACATTTGCCAAACTTTTTTTTTGTTTGTTTCTGGCTGTAAATGTTGAATATCTATTGTTAATCTATCGTTTAGTTCATTACGTTTTGCAAAAGTTTTCAAAATTTATTGTTAAAAAACAAACAGTGACGAAGATGTTGAAGAATTTGTAATGAGAGTACTAATCTGGAAAATCAAAATATCATGCTAATAACATAGGAAAGCCGCAAATATCGACGTTAAATAGCTCTAATCGTTGCAAGGTATTATAGACAAGTCGACATAGAGATAAATTAGGTAACAGCAATAGTAAAACTGTAACTGCAAATTCGGACGAAAATTTTTAACCAGAGGGACTTGTCAGAAAGAACATGAAGTTGATAAATCGGGCATGTTGTAGAGAACAAAATTAAGTGATAAATTCGGGATTGAGGCCGAATTAAGATAAATATGAATTTGTTTCAAATGTTACTTCAATACCCATTGTTTTGTTGGACTATCGTTACGTAGTGCATGAGAAGTTCTTACCACGATGACACAGGAATATCACCTCGAATAAATGAGTTATGACTTTTCCTTATTTAGGATAATGCAGAGATCCATAACAAGATTGGTTTACCAAAAACTTGATGTTTAGAAGCTCTTCAAGAATTTAAGAATTCTACAAATATATCATTTGTGAGAATTTATTATTTTTCTTAAGCCATAAATTTACGTGATTATATTTGTACACAATTTTATTTATTATAAATTAATTGATGAAAAATTATCAAAAAAAAATGTATTTTAAGAAAGATTGGCTGAATTAGCACTGATAATATCAACACTATTTTTTTTTCCTAGTACAACACATTACTTCATATTTTTTTAAATTATTGTTATGGTTTATTTCCACAATTAAAAAATAAAAAATAAAATAAAGATGTATTAAAAATTTTCAAAATTAAATTTTATTGTTTATAATTACACTTTCAAATAAATTATGCAAAAAGAAAAAAAAACAACACATAAGTGTTAAAACATTAGAAATTAATTAGCTCACTTATGGTTGTGTCTTATATAAATTGCTTTATGTTTTATTTCATTATTATGCATATTGAAACTATTTTAAGGGTTAGTTTGTTTATGTTAAATAAAATAATTATTTTCTACATTGTAAACGACAATTTTTTGCATTATTTTATTTTTTTTAATTTTCTTTTTCGGCTGAATGTTAAAATATTAAAGTAGTTTGTTTCATTTTCTTTTTTTTTTTTTATATATATAGAATATTATTACATATATATGTTTAGCTCTTGATTAAAAACTAAAATCTACATAAAGAAGAATTCGGTTGTTATTCTTTTTTATTTAATTTTTGTTTTATATAATAATTGCAATAGATATATAGATATTTATATATGTATTTTGCTTTCCTCTTTTATTTTATATATTTATAAACTATAAGTTAATTCAATATGAGTAATATCTGTTTCACTTTTTTTTTTCTTTTTTATATTATTCTTATTTCATAGAGATTTTACTTGTATATACTCATTTTATTTAACTTGTTTGTCATGATTATTGCGTTATAGCTGGGGGGGATTCGTTAATTGTATTTTATAACATTTACTTTTTGCATATTTTTATATAGTTCGTAACAAAAAGAATTGTTAAAATTTAATAATATGAAAATAAAAATGATCAAAACGAAAATATTTCAAAAGTATTAAATATTACACCGTAATTAATATTTTTTTTATC
>QOCX01006377.1:0-11435 GCA_005959815.1 Sarcophaga bullata
GTACATGTATGCACTACTATTTTGGCGTAACCATAGGATGTGAACTTGTGTTTGCCTGTGTGTGTGAGTGTTTTTTTATTTTTAAATGGATGAATGTGTAGTATTGTGTTGTATTGTATGTATCGTGTTATGCGGCAAGGGTGAGTTTTCAAATCCACCGCCAACGCATATTTTTAGCACCAAAAAAAAGCCTTAAAAAAATAAACTTTCACTAAGGAAAACTTTGTGAAAAACTAGGCTCATGTTTTCTACTTCGTAGAAAATGTGCGTTTTTCATATGCTACTTATTGCCTTCCCTCTTATAATTTTTACTCTGAGTGTGTGCGTGTGCGTGTGTGTATGAAACTACTGCTAGTGTTGTTGATGGTGCTGCTTGCTGCACTCTGTTCTGTTCTGCTCTTCCTTTTCTCCTTCTTCCTGTGGTGTCTTATTCATTACTATGGAGATTGGAGTGCCTGTTTATAATGATGCTGGTTATTCAGCTGTTTTTTAATGTTGTTTTTGTTTTTACAGTTTTCCCTCTTTTTTGTGCTAAATTCGCATTTTTGTTTTTAGTTTTTTTTTTTTTGTTTTTTGTATTCATCTTCGTAATGTTTTCGTATTTGCCCGGCATCCTTTTCTAATAAAAATCTTCTTTAACCATTCTCTACTCCTACAACTAACTTTGGTTTTCATTTAGTGTGCTCGAATTTTCGATTTAATTATTCGTCAACCGATTACTGAAATAAAAACGAAAATTAATGACTTTAACTTTAAATTTAAATTTTTTGTATTTCACTTTAATGACATTAATGACATCCAAATCAAATAATAAAATTAAAATTTCATTTCATTTGTGAAGATTATTTCTTAATTAAGTTTGTTGCCCGAGTAACAAAGTCTATAATGCATTAGTAAGGGTTGAAATCATACAGGCAACAAAGATGCCATTGATGCTTTTTAGCTAGCAACCTAAACTCGTTATTCTACCAGGGCATTATTACACCGCCCTTGCCGTTCACCTTTGGGCTTTTAGTTAAAAGGTAACTTTAGCATAAAGTCGAAGCTTTAAAGTTACCGTTTTAAGGTAACGCTTTAGCTAAAGTGACGGTTTTAAAGTTACCTTTAGGACCGAACTTTAGCCAGTAAACTTTAAGCGGTTAGCTTCAGACGAACAAAAAGTAACGTTCTTTCGCTTATCTGCCACACTTAACTTTTTTCGTTATTACAACCTACAGATAAATTAAAGTTAATTTTTTTCAAAAATGTGGCAGTGCCGAAACAATGCCGATAACATTGCTCTGTTTTGTTTTAAACGCAGTGGCAATGACAGGCTTTCTTTTGCGGTATTAGTTCATTTTGTTTATATTTAAAGTTGCCATATTGAAAATAATATATAACATGGAAAGTTGAAACAAAAACTTAACATTAAAAGTTAAAGATACGATAATCTTCCCTTTAGCTTAACACCCACTTCTACCTTGTCAACCACTCTTAATAATGAAAAGCAATTTATCTGCCTGTTAAAAAAACGATCACAATCCCCAATGAGGAATGCCTTCTCGTTCGCAAATCCCAGAAACGTTCCATCTTTTACGAATTTGGTAAGATATACCTCAAAATATATAAAACCAACAGGATGCTAACTCCATTCCAGATGTGGTGGATGCCGAGGTCCCTTCCCGTGGAGGATGCTTCGAAGCAGGCAGCCATGGCGGAATACTCAGCGTCGGAGTGCTCTGAGGACTTCCATCAGGATTTTGCAACATTGAGCCCAGATCGCCTGCATGAAAGTCCTCAGTCCGACGTCCTCCCTTTAATTAACGGCAAGTTGTAATAATGGCCCTAAAAGATTTTAAAACTGCAAGTGAATATTGAAACGAGAAATGTCAACAATGTTATCCGCTTGATTATCCAATCATCGATTGAAATGATCCAAAGTGATTGAAATTTTGTAACTGTTAGATTAAGATTGGCATGCAAGTTGCCGCAAACATCGGTCGGAGTCACAAAGCATCTACCCTATGACAGTTTGGAATTAAATTTTAAATTAAAAAGCTTTTGACTGATTATATTGAACCGAATAATCAGTAATTTTATTGTCACTGACTATTTAACAACAAAATGTTCACTCTACTTTTTTATGTGGGCTTTTAGATGCTGATGGAGTTCAGATGAAGATGAAGTGAGCGAAGAGAAACTGCCTGCGCATCATTTTATTATTAGAACGATGACAACGAATTTCGTCCGTAACTACTTTTGATAAAATTTACTGTGGGCCACAACGAACATTTAATGATACTTCTGTGGAATGTGGAATATCTTTCGTAGGCCCAATTTACAAGTCAAATCCTGTGCTTCCTTTCGTTTCGTTTGGTTTTAAAAACATAAATTCATTTTCATTTTCAAATGAAAGAATTTTTTTTTTTTTTTTTTTTTTTGAATTCAGTTTCCTTAGAACTATGACAGCAGGAACAGTAGTAGATACGGAAGCTAATAAAAATTAATGTTTCATTCATATTGATGTCGTTCGATGGTTTGTAATTCGCTTTTTGGTTCGTTGGTCGTATGTATGTAGTCGGTAATTTGTTTGATGCTTCAAGTCTGATTAAACGAAAAGTCTTGCATAACATATCCTCGCTCCATCAGCTGGCTGCCTGACATCAATTGACAAATTGAACGACTTTGAAAAGTAGTTCAAATATCCAAAGATGATGATACATACATACATACAATCGGTTTAAAAGTTCTACAATAGTTTGGCTATGCAAATAAAAACTACTGAACACTGAACACAAAAGAATTTGAGTGAAATTCAAACAAATTTATGGCATACAATAATTTTTCAATCAAATATCTGCTTGTCGATATCCTAATGAAGAATGAAACATATTGCCCACATACAGATTGAAAAAATTCATTTTTAAAAAGCCTTTTTAACGATCTTCAATCCTTTGCTGCTTTTTCCTTAAAGAAGACATTTGTAGGAATACCTTATGCACATAGCTTGAGGCCAATACAGTATCATATAGAGACGTCCTCTGGCACCAACATATTGGTTAGATTTTCTGCCCTATCTTAGCCATATTTGAAGCATTTTATTTCGGATTAAGAAAATCCTTAATCAATCCTAAGCTTGTAGGTTTTTAAAGAGATTTCCAATACAGACAACTCGATTATGTCGTGTCTGCATAGATACAAATTGAAAAAATTAATTTTTAAAAAGACTTTTTAACGATCTTCAATCCTTTGCTAATTTTTCCTTGAAAGATCAACGAAATCATACTGACATCTTCTCGCAGACAGTCAGTCTTACGGTCTAATACTGGAGCCGTTAAATAAATGTTTACGTTATTCATGGAATTGTGTTGTGTTACGCATTGTTTTGTATTCAAAAAAACTACTCAGACTTTTACCGTTTTTTTTTTGGACAGTCAGTCAGTGTGACATTCATTAATGGATGCAAAATAAAAAAAAATAAAACAAGATTTTATATCGCAGCGCAATTTCACTGAGTATTCCCTAATGCGGTAAAATGAGTGCTTTGAGCTAAAAATTCGTTTGACGATAAATCGTTACTGTACTCGATACATGCACACACAAATGTATTGCGTTGCCGTTATAAATCTTATCTAATGGTATTTTGTTTGCTGTTGTTTGTTGTTTTTGGACAGCACTCTGTTACAAGTTCAAATAAAATGCAATTTTTCCATTCTTTTTGTTTCTAAACGCTGCGATTTTATGTAGCATTGTGTTCATTGAGGTTTGATAATGAAGATGGCAGGCCTTTTCATTCGAATGGTTTAAATCATGTTAGAAACTCTATGAGGATTTAAATTTGAAGTCTTTAAAATCAATGGAAGAATGAAAATTAAATTTAGTTCTGGGTGCCCTGGTAGTCTAGTGGATAGTGTGCTACACTATTAGCATAAGGGTCGTAGAGATCGGTACCCACCAGAAACTCTGGTCTGTTAATTTTTAAGTTACTCAGCTCGTAATAATTGGAAATAATTTGTAATTGTAATTAATAAATAAATTTAATAAAATTTAATTTAATTCTTTACAAATTTTGTCAAACAAAATCAATTTATTATTTTGCCAAAAATGTTTAATCTTGTTTGCTTCTTTAATTGATTGCTCCATTGGTCCATTGCGTTTTGCATACAATGTGTTTCCAAAAAATCAGCCTGACCTCAGATTAGAGGATCTAACCAGAGCGTGAACAAATCATACACTACTAGTACCAATTTTGTGCACCTTGGGAACATCAATACCTATCTCTATTGTAGATGTAGCCGTTGAACCTCCTATTCGATAATATGTTCGACTGTAATTTGATCTTAGGTTAGGTAAGGTTAGCGGGTTACGCGGTAGCATGGCGTTCAAAGGCAACTACACTCAGTGATCATATAGCCCATTATGTTACTCATTGTTAGGTAAAAACTCTTATCATGATCGCTAGTGTTGGGTTTGAACCAAACTGGCCAATTCCCTTAGTAGCACATCTTTTTCAATTTGAAAAAGCGTTCCTGTAATATATCCAGTTAGTCCGCCTTTTCGTTTCCCCAGGTGGCCACAGTGGCCCAGAACTCAATAAAGGCGGATATTGTGCCGATATATACTGTGAAGAGAGTACACGCAACTCTTAACAGCGCTCGATTTCTACGATTGGGTGTTTACAAAACGATTTGAAATAGAGAAGGATAATAAAGAACAGCTTACTATCGATCTCAAAATGTTGGAAGTGTATATCCGTTACTTTTTCAACTAACAAACATAGTAGAGGACATCGTCCTCATCCAAGATCTATTGTCTGTAACCAATATGACTTGTGGATACAAATTCAAAAAGTTTAACCTTTTTCGTACAAACTAGAAATTACTTTCTAGGTTTCATCATTCAACAATGAGGATGCCTATTCATAATTTCAGCAAATTACACTATAAGTGTAAACCATAGGGGTTTTTTAATAGGAGATATTGAATATAACAACACTTTTCTGGAAAATAATATCGTCGTTTCGGCATATGAAAAGGCATTATAAAAACGGGTCCAAAGAGGGGTAGATAAACGTTCCTGTAGGACTTTTCGGATTTAGTCAGGATGTGCTAAGAATTACGCAAAGACCTTATTGCGGTACGGAAATCCTTGGAAAATTAAAAAACGGGAATGTTATAATGAGAAAGGGAACAATTTGGAAAAGAGAACATCGTAAGATTTTAACAGATAAGGCAGAAAGACAAGTCAAATTGTGAGATTTTCATCGTAGTTGTATATTTATTGAATTCCTTTACCGTACGTTCCCTGTGTTTTTTTGTTTCGTTTTTGGTTTGTTTGTTAGTTTGTTAACACAACAACATTAAACTTTTTTAATGCCCTTTTTCTATCCTCGAAGTTAAAGTGTTAGCTAACACTTTGGAGTTAAAGCTCTAAGGACCTGGGGCAGCATACACAATTTTTTTTAATTTTCTTGTTTAACCCAGTAACAAATTTATGTCAGAACAAAACTTACTTGAAATATTCAAGACACAAACCTGTTTAAAGCTTTTTTCAAAAAAAATTCCAACATGTCCATGATGCACTTCAAGAATTAGATTAAAAATTTGAACTTAAGTATTAAAATTATTTTAAGAGTTAAAAGTAAGTAGAAAATATTCATTCTTACTGATGTAATTATAATTCACCAATAGGTGACTAAATTTCCCCCCATTGAATTTATCATTTAAAATCATTTTTCTTTGCGATGCAAGAAATTCATAAAAATTGTTACTTCACTGTAAAATAATTCTGTAATCAAAACAAATTCAAACAGCTGTGGGTTGGATTGTTAGTTAATTTCGAAGACAGAAACACGTTTTGTGTTAGACAAACTCAAAAAGCATTAATTATGATGACAGAAAAAGGGGAAAAATCCAAATAGCTGTTGCTAAGTGTGACGGGTTTTGTCAAATTCTTTAAAAACTTAATACAAAGTAATTCTTGGTCCACTTCGTAAGCTTGTAGATAAAAATATGAACGCCTTAAAAAATACTCTTAATATGTGTTCGTTTATCTGCTATCAGAAAAAATTTACTAAAAGTCTATTAAAAATTTCAAAAACCAAAATTTTAAAATCCGTGGTAATCAAAATTCCTCCTCCTCAAACAATTAGCGCAATAATATTAAAATGTGCGAAAAACGTTCATAGGCAACAGAAAAAATCTTAAAAACACCCTTTTAGAAAAAGAGTTGGGCTCATTTGTTTCATGAAACGCATCGAACGCATTAAAAAATTTTGAAAAAAGAAATCTTTTATCTCAACAAGTCTCTAGAGCACTTGAATTTTATATTTTATATCAACAGAGTAATTAATTAAAAATCATTCTAATACGGACAAATCAGGCTTTAGAAACATTCTGAAGGATGTGAGAGGGGAAATCATCAATCGAAGATATATGAACGAATTGTAGAGCTTTCTAAATGAACTCTTACACGCATACATAGTCATTTACCATATCCAATAATACTGTAATGAAATTTTAAAATTGAATTTTAATATTGATCGATATCGATATCGATCATATTAACGACTCATATTCATGCATTGATTTTGTCGCTCCTATATAAAGAGAAATTGAAATGCAGGTATGAGTACCACAAAGTTAACCCTATTAAGTAAGTTAAAATAGATTTTTCACACATTAACTCATAGCCAACTCATTGGAGCTACAAACAGCCAAGCTATGATAATAGCCAGGAAGCTGTATTTTGTATGTTTTTTTGGCATGTCCTCTCTGATCAGCTCTAGGTCTCAGTTATCTGGCAGGTTCAGACCAATTTACTTTTAACATATCTATAACCATTAATTTTTATTGATGAAAATACTGAAGCGAATGTAAGTCTGAATATGGCATCGCTATTACAATTTTTATTGAATTTAAACACCATTTCGAACGTTGAATTGGAAATACAGATGGCTCTATATAGTTATGCATTTTTTTTAAAACGTAATTCGTTTATTGGAAACCAAAATGTTGCCAGGAAGGATATAAAAAATAATAATAAAATTTTGTAACCAATTTCTGAAATTAAAGGAATCACGAATGAAAGTGATTAAATAAATTTTTTTTTATAATAATAATAAATTTAAACAAAGATTTGTAGATTTTTGTCAAAATTTAGATTTATTTTGTTGTTGTTGTTTTATTGTTTTTAAAATTTTTTATAATAAAAACACAGACAACTTTTTTTAATATTAAAAAATGTAATTACAATATTTTTATTTTTTTAAATGCTGACAGAAAACAATCGCAACTCTACGTGACTCCAACGATATCGCACCCAATTTTATTATATTTGTTTATTTGTGTTTGGGGGGTTTGTTTTTGACTTCGCTCCGCTAATGCAAGTAAAAAATTACTTATTCTAGACACAAACCGGTTATTTTACAGATGACAGACAGTATATTAATTTATGGTAATACAGTACCATTTCGAATAACGGCACTTTGGTGAATTTCGATTTTTTTCACCACACCTGAAAATTTCACCACACTTTTCAAAAACTCACCACTCTTGAAATTCACCACGCCTGACAAAATTCACCACAAAATCAAAAAAATTTGGATGTCCGACACCTTGCCCCCCGCCCCCACCGAATTCCAACCAACCAAATTTTCCAACAACGCACACACCACAACAACCACAAAAGAAGCCGCCGCCGCGTTTCCTCTGGAGAAAATTTCATTTATTTGAAAGTTTGTTTTTGAACAACCAAACGAAATTTTCCAGTGTTGCCAGGATAGAAATATTTTTTTAATTAACGGAAAAAAACAATCGCTAAAATGAAGAAATGTAATTTAAATTCATAGTTTTTTCTATTTTTCAAAATTACATTTATTAATAAAAAATAAAATTATTAATAAAATAATTAAATTACATTTTCTGACAACGAAAAACAAAAAAAATAATAAATCCAGAAACAAAAAAAAAGATATAAAAACGGGTAACATTTTTTACTTGTTTGTTGTTGTTGGGCGTGTTTGTTTTTGTTAATGGTTAAATAAAAAAGCATTGGTTTTTTTATCGATATTGTTTAGTTATTATTGTGATCAATAAAAAATGAGAGTATATCGATAAGTTTACATCGAAGTATTTTTATTAAGAACTCTCGTGTGAGTGAGGGAATGCGCACACATAATTATGTGTGTATGTGTGTGTCTCTTTTGTTTATTTTTTTGTCTTCAAAGTTAGATTTGTAGTGGAGTGAGTAAAAAACAAAAATAATTATTAATTCATTATAAAAAACTGGAGACAATTTTACTACAGTGATGAAATAAATAAGAGAGTAATAAGAAAGCTGTGAGCGGCCACCAAGTATTATTGTTGGGTAAGCAAAAAAGTAATTATTTTTTGTTAATTAATCCAATTTCTAAAATGCCTTCAAAATGGTTGGTTGGTTTTTCAACATCAATTTTTCCATTTTATCTTGTTTGTTGCCCTTCAGCAGAAATTTTTTAATGATTTCATTTTATTTACATTTTAAAGAACGAACAATAAATAATAATATAATTAAAATATATATAAATAATATAGTTATTGCGTTACGAAATTATTAATAAAAATATTTTAGAGCAGTCACCTTATTTTTTACACATACAGGAAGATAGCAAATTGAGAAACAATACGCCTACCAGATAAATAAAATAAATAAATATTTTAAGTGGCATGCAATTGAGAAAGCAAGTTGTTAAAATATGATCTATTTTTTTTATACTCTTTGTGGATCATAAAAAGCTGTATAAATAAATAATAGAACTGCGAAATATGTTCCACGGAAGAATGAATGAATAAGTTCTTAAGTGACATTTTCTATTTCTCGGCATGTTTGTCTCGTGTGTCAGTCAGTCAGTTTCTTGTAATATCGAGTAGAATGGGTGGAAACTAATTCTGAGGTAAACATATATGTATAGATAGAGTGGAATCCAATAAATCCATAAATGTACGTCTTGAATCGCTGGACTCTGACTATGCCATATGAAATTGGACAAATGCGAACTTTCTGTCACAAAGATTTGCAATATGCAAACGATCCTTCCGCATCGAGAGAGAAAATAAGTCTAAACAAAACTTCAAAGAAGTTATTGGGCTTCCCATAAGCCCACTCAGTATGGAGAATTGGAACACTTCGATAAAAACGAACATTAAAAATAGAATTAGAAAATCAATTGAATAAATAAGCAATGACAAAAATAGCAACCACCACACCCATAAAAAATATTTTGAAGCTAGCCCCTTTGTAAGTTTAGGAAACTTTTCAATACGTTTTCAAAAGTTGAAGACTATAATAGTAAACAATTTAGAAAGGAAGTGAAATCCATAATTTTATTTACTGTTTTTAACGAACTTTTGTGAAAAATTAAGAAAATTAACAAATGGCACACGCCACTTTTCAAATATGTTCTTTTAAATTAAAAATATTGTATAATAAATAAATAATAACTTCTTTACTTAAAAATTAAGGGTAAAAAATTATTCTATAAATTTAATATTTAGTTGGTTTTGCATTGCCTTTTTGGCAAAAACAGCTGAGCATGGCTTTGGAATCGTTTTAAAGGAATCTTGTGTACCAGGATTCCTGAATGACTTTCCAAAGTGATTCACTTATGCTTGGCTTAGAAGCCTTTTTGATATCAGTCCACAGATTTTCGATTGTATTCAGGGCTGGTGACTGCACAGGCCACTCCAAAAACTTTCTTTCGACCCATTGCTTTGCCTTCTTACTGCTTGGAGTCATTATCCTATTAGAAGACCCATGCCAACGACATTTCATCTTCTGCATAGGGTAGCATCACAATGTCAGTGTCCAGTGTTGGCCCATTATGTTTTTGATCCAATTTATTGGATGATGTTTAATGGTTTTTGTATCGTATTGACGTACGAGCGAGAAACTTTTCCACAAACATTACAACTTTGCTCTTATTTGTCCATAAAATATTCCTCCACTTCTCGACTGCATCCTTTCCATAAAACAATAGTTTTGTGTAGTAAGTGGTGCTATTTTTATTTTGCAATTTTTTTTTTGAGATTTCTCAATAAAAAAAGATATACTCGATAACACATTCCGCTAGAAGTACTACTTTTTATATAGGGGGCCTAACTAAGAAACAAATTACTTGAATAAAGGCAAGACAGAATAGTAATAAGAATTAATTAAAGGCTTTTAAAATTTTACTATACACAACCACACATACGCACTTATTAATCACACAATCTTTATTAAAGTGCGTTTATGCCACAGATCTTTAAATATTATTTTTTCGTGATTTAAATTCGTTTTTCACGGTTCATTGTACATTATAACAACGTCCTCCTGATATTCAAAACCCAATTTACAAAAACCTTCTGAGATACCAAATTGTATCATTTATCAACGTTCGACACATTTCGCCACGTTCAAGTATTCGTCTCGAATATTCTTCAATCAGTATTGTAGCTAAACCCTGTCCACGAATATTCTTCCTTTACATGCAAAGTGCCCAAGGAAACCCGATTGACATCTAAAATTGAATTAATATATCATATGTATGCCACTCATTGTAAACATTACTTAAAATATTCAATTCCTGGGTCACCATGCTATTAACTCATGCTGTATCCTTTTTGTAAAGACCAATATATTATAATTTAATTAATGTTTCAATAAATTCCAATGAGCCATTTTGGCGAGAGTACCAAACATCATTGATTATTTTTGCATCTTCCACTGAAAGTGATCGGAGCACTAAAGAATCGGGACATCTAGGAAAAAGTAAGTTTAGTTAAATATTAATTATCCTTTAGAGAAAGAATTTTTTCTTATTATTATAAATTATTGAAGTATTTACTGTATGGACCGACTCTAAAGAAAATACGTTTCCGTAATTTTTTCTAATTTGACCCAAAAAAAATTCACTAATGAACGTGTTAGAATCAAACAATATTCTAATTTTTAACCAATTTGAAAATAACTACATACAGACACACACACATTCATAAATCTGCCCAATATAGCAGCCATAAAGGCGGAGGAGCGAAGAACTTCCATGCACAAATGGTAGTCACGATGGGAGAACAGTTTAAAGAGAAGATGAACATTTCGCATTGTCCCTGATATAACCCCTTGGATGGAGAACAATCATTGCGAGTTGAACTATTACGTGACCCAATTAATAACTGGTCATGGATGCTTCAGGAAGTACCTGCACAGATTTGGACATCATACTTCCCTTATTTGTCCAAACTGTGTAGATGAGGAGGAAGATGCGGAGCATATTCTAAAATGCTCCCCGAGATTTAAATGGCCCGGTGAAACGAGTTTTGTACCAAACCGGTTTATGGAAGAGGTGATGAATTCTAGGATTCTATGGTGCCAATACAGCCAGAGAATGGCTGAACTTATGCTGGAACTCTGAAGGTTGGCGGAACGAAGGCGAAATT
>QOCX01006378.1:978-11434 GCA_005959815.1 Sarcophaga bullata
TCAGTCACCCCAGAAATGGGCCTTATTGCCGATAAAAATTTTGTCAACTGCTTCAGAGCTTAATAAAGCGAAAGCAAGTAGTTTTCTGTGGCCCGTTTTTCTTTAGTTCATGGAGGAGTTGAATTTTGTATGAGTACAGACTCGAGTTTGTTGCTGCGAAAGTTATGTGCTGCGAAAGCCCAACTGCATTGGATTCCTTTTGCATCCAAGATTTGGTGTTACGTCGTCACACGCGTGACAATGGTCCTATCGTTTACGAATTTACATCCTGAGTCTCTTGTGAGTCATTTCTCCTAGAACAGTTTAGAAGTAGCTTTAGCTTTCGAGTAGCAGTTTATTGAGCGTGGTACAGAAAGATTTTCTAGTTACAAGAGGAATGCCTGAAGTTGTTTAACCTATCGCAAACAGTATTTGTATACTATTGTACGGAGAGCCATTATTTATGTCCTATTTCAACCACTGAGTAGAGGGAAATAAGGAGACGATTGCTCTAAGTAGCATAGCTAAGATCGCTATGGAACAACCGGCACAGTAGGCCAAGAATCGCTAGGTCACTAAAGAGCGACTCCTAAATGGAAATATTGTGAGTAAAAGTAAAGCCATGGCAAACTAAAAGCTGTCAATTAAGTAAACACTCGATTAATAGGACTGGCAATTCTAAAAACTCGTGGTAGTTTAGTAGGTAGTAATGTTTGGCTTAGTAAGCACGTAAAGCCACAAATTAAGAACATCCTAGGTTGGACATCTCCAACAAAAACGTTAATTTGAATATTTCTTCGGTGACTTCTCCTGCGCAGTCATTCTGGCAAAAAACTCTGAGAAGTATAAATATCGGATTATGTAGACCTGAGGCCCTAACTACTTCAAACCAGCCAGGTTAGATATTTCAACAAAACGAAGTATAGTAGAAAAAAAATACGGCCAACATCCTCTCCAGCAGATTTCTGGTGCAAAAATTCTGAGAGAAAAATAAAAAAAAATTGCCAATGAAAAGTTTTTCAAAAAACTCTGTCATTCAGCGGTGCGTTGTTATACAAATCATTTAATCAAACCTAAAGCAGTTGATAATCTACAGTGATGTCTTGTCCAACGTTGTTCCCAAAGAAACATGTACAGCTGACTCCACCAGGCCAAAATCCACTTCAAAACGTAAATTTTTCAGAATGCATTGGATGCTGTTGCATCTCATATGGATTGGTATCGTTACAACATGTAGAACCGTAGTCTAGTAGGTAGTTTATTAGTTTATTAGATGTGAAGCCTCGGTTCAAACAAAACTAAAAATGAAAAATATTTCTTCAGCGACTTGCTCTCAATAAAATTAACACACACAACATCAGTAAAGTGAGCAGCTAGGTTGTAATCCCGGCTAAAGGGTTGTAATGACCAGTTATGTATGTATGTATGTATCGTTCCAGGATAAGCAATATTGTTTGATCATGTACTCATCAGTCACCCCAGAAATGGGCCTTATTGCCGATAAAAATTTTGTCAACTGCTTCAGAGCTTAATAAAGCGAAAGCAAGTAGTTTTCTGTGGCCCGTTTTTCTTTAGTTCATGGAGGAGTTGAATTTTGTATGAGTACAGACTCAGTTTGTTGCTGCGAAAGTTATGTGCTGCGAAAGCCCAACTGCATTGGATTCCTTTTGCATCCAAGATTTGGTGTTACGTCGTCACACGCGTGACAATGGTCCTATCGTTTACGAATTTACATCCTGAGTCTCTTGTGAGTCATTTCTCCTAGAACAGTTTAGAAGTAGCTTTAGCTTTCGAGTAGCAGTTTATTGAGCGTGGTACAGAAAGATTTTCTAGTTACAAGAGGAATGCCTGAAGTTGTTTAACCTATCGCAAACAGTATTGTATACTATTGTACGGAGAGCCATTATTTATGTCCTATTTCAACCACTGAGTAGAGGGAAATAAGGAGACGATTGCTCTAAGTAGCATAGCTAAGATCGCTATGGAACAACCGGCACAGTAGGCCAAGAATCGCTAGGTCACTAAAGAGCGACTCCTAAATGGAGAATATTTGTGAGTAAAAGTAAGCCCATGGGCAAACTAAAAAGCTGTCATTAAAGTACACTCGATTAATTAAGGACTGGCATTCTAAAACTCGTGGTAGTTTAGTAGGTAGTATGTTGGCTTAGTAGACGTAAAGCCACAATTAAAACTCCAGGTTGGACATCTTCAACAAAACGTAATTTGAATATTTCTTCGGTGACTTTCTCTGCGCAGTATTCTGGCAAAAACTCTGAGAGTATAATGGATTATTAGACCTGAGGCTACTATTCAAACCACAGGTTAGATATCTTCAACAAAACGAAGTATGTAGAAAAAAATACGGCAACATCCTCTCAGCAGATTTCTGGCAAAAATTCTGAGAGAAAATAAAAAAAAAATTGCCATGAAAAGTTCAAAAAACTCTGTCATTCAGGGTGGACTTTAAACTGTAGGTCCGCCATGTATAAAATTAACAACAATACGAAACACAACTGATTGGAGAAGCTAGTTCGCTAAGCCTGACTGAAAGAGTGTAATTACTATTTAGTATGAGGAATAATAGCAAAATGTAAGATACGTAGACGACTAGATCGAAAGTTATGAAACACTTTCTTTTAGAGTTGCCTAGGCTTTTCTAGTGTGTTTAAGGTCGCATTACATTTACCTCAACCTCATTAGGCCGAGAAGGATTTGCAAGCACCTGATTACGCAAGTTGATAGCACCCAGAGGCCGATGCGGTGATTTAGCTTTACGCCCGTTAAATCATAAAGATTGATATCCACTTGGTTAAAGATCTCCTCCCTTTCCCAACCTATCTACCCTCTACCCTACCCCTTATCTAATAAATGAATCTGTTTAAACGCCCAATGAAAAAAAAATTAAAACTCATAAGTTTTTATCGCTAAGCGAAGCTCAATGAATATTGCCCTGCATAGGATGTCAACATCTTCCCAACCCTAATAAAAATACAATATTTAATAGGCTTCTAAAATCTTTAACAAGTTTCTTTCTTTAAATTGCTTTTCTTTTTTAGGCAAAAAATAAACAAAAAATTTAATCCCCTCCCCCCACCAACCAACTGCAATTGCCATTGAAAATTACGAGAGGGAACTCTTTTCCCAAAAGAAGGCACTTAAAGATGCAAAGAATACGTTCATGAAAAATCGACAAAAATTTTAACCACAGTTCTTACATGGACTTTCATAATTTTAGTTTTTGTTTCCTTTTTTTTTATTCATTTTTTAAACCAAAAAATACCATAAAAGGGGTCTTCAAATCAAATACACATACAACGCACACAAAACAGGTCGGATGGCCACGTTTTAGAGAGATTGTTAGTCTTTGGCTAATTTTAGAGGTTTGCAAAAGAAGTTTTAAAAGGGCTTGTGGGTTTTGGAATTAGGTGGAGAAGGGTGGGGGCTGAAGAAAAAAATCATCGGTCATTCATAACAATAATAACAACGAGAGCCAGGTGGTGTGCCGGTTTGGTGTTCAAAACCACGCAAGTCCTGCTGAGCTGCAAACAAAACAGAGGAAAAGACGACAGAAAAGAAGAAAATTGAGTGAATATAAAATAACATCTCAAGCAATTTACCTGGGCGCTTATTAACCAAGTTTCGTTTTGTCGTTTTTTTCTTTCTCTTATGTTTCTCTTGTTCTCCTTCTTTGCTGTTTTGCTTAACCCAGCCAAACTGCTTGTCCTTTGCTTTATTCCATCGTGAAAGTGGTTGAGTTTTTTCTTTTTTTTTTGGGTATTAACAAAACTGAAGAAGGTCTGTTAGCAGGTGTTTCTCCTTTCTTTTTCGTAAGATGTAGCATTGGTTTTCGAGGGGTAAAAAGCTTTAGAGTTTTATGTGGAATGGTCCAATTAGCTAGCGAAAAGGATTTTCAAAATTCCCCCACTTTTGAAGGCCAGAAGATCAGTCGCCGTGACTAGTAGATAGATACGTGTTGTTGGCCTTCATTAGACGAAAGGCCAACGGTTCGAATCTCCCGGTCAGCATCCAAACAAAACGAAATACAAAAAAAAATATTTCTTAGGCACATCCCTCAGGCAGATTTCCTTGGCAAAAACTCTGCCGGAAAATATAAATTGCGCCATGAAAAAGTTTCTCCCCCAAAAAAAAAAAACTTCGCCGTTCGCAAGTTCGACTTTAAAACCTGTAAACGCCGCCACTCAATGTGAATCAAAATTACACACACCCAACATAAGTGGCCGTAGGAAGGTAGGCCCGTAATCCTGACTGAAGAGTTTAATGGCCAAATTAAAATGAACCTACAGTAACAAGGTTTCAGGGGACATGCCTACTACTCTTGCAAGTCTCAAAGCAGCTGTTTACCAACTCCAGGCCCCTTGATAAACTGTAAATCCTTAGATTTCAAAAACCCTCTTTCAATTTTTTTCCATGAATTATTGTTCTCTGCAAACCCACTGTTTCTATGCTGAAAAAGGCAAATTCAGCTGAAAATACACGGCCAAACTAAAAGATAGAAGAGAAAAATAAGAAGAAAAATGGATTCAATAATGATAAGAAAAAAAGCCAAGAAAAAAAATATTTTGCTGTAGCACAATTTTCTTACATATTTTCATTACTCATTTCCCTTTCCTTTCCCGGTCCCTTCTTTTCTTCTTTAGTTTCTTAGCAATTTAGTCCTTGATTTCTTTGTGTTTTTGTCTTTGTTTTGTCTTTTTTTTTGTTGTTTTAACCCAAAAGAAAAAAATAATAATAAAATAATGTCCACTTTATTACGCCCTTTTTCTTTGTTCACTTTGATGCCTGTGTATCCTATAAATCGTCGGTTGTTCAAAACAGCTCTTACGGTATTTCTTCTCAATCTCAGTCTCATATTAAAATTTGTATTCCTTTTTGGCACTGTCATCTTGTTGCTTGGCTTTTCAAACGGCGCTGTTTCTTTACATTGAAGGAGATATACATTACGAATTCAAAGATCGTGTTTCATTTATCCAATAACCACATTAAAATAGATTTCGTTTCGTTTGTTTTTCTTTTTTTTTTGTTTTCTTCTGACGCTCTTAGTAATCCTTTGGATAAATTACAATTGGCTTGTGGTTTATCTTGACTTTTTTTCAACGTAAAAGTATTTAAAAAGTAAATTAAATCATTGAAAATTATAAGGTATACACACAGACACCCTTTAAAAATGTAAATTTAATTGTAAGTGTCACCTGTTTTCAAAGGAAAGTAGGGCTAGATCAACAGATTGGTTTTTGGGGCAAACAGATCCCTTGAAATTTAACAGATTCACTCGTGTTTTTGCTCATATCACTACTTTTCTCCACTTACAGCATATCGCTACTTACAGGACAGAGATCAGCAATGAATCACTTTCTCGCTACTCATAAGTGCTCATGAAATTTTGCGTATGAGTGAGCTAACAATATTGAAGTTTAGCTACTCTGACTCATTCGTACTCATTACAACATTGATTTATAAAAACAAGTTGCATGAGTATGAATACAGCGTTGAAATCGAACTCATAACCATTCGAAATATGTTTGACTCATACGCCCACTCATTCAGATTCATAAATTTAGACAAACAACCTTATAATACTCCTAATTGATTAGAGTGCTTCGAATCATTTATCAAAATTTACAGTCTTAGTTCTTGTTGCCTTTACAACAAAAGAAAAAAGACACATAAGCAAAAACACAGAGCAGTAAGCAGAGCAAACACACAACATTCTAGTGAGTACTGTAGTGTCCGTACTCGATTCATGCTCATTTTGTGATTCTCGTATATGTTGAGTCATGTAGATAGAAATCAAAAACATCATGCGTAGTGTTAAGTATGAGTAGGATGAGTATTTCAACACTTTGAAATGAGTAGTATGAGTATGACATAAATTCAGTATGAATTGGTATCAGAGGTGATCAGAAAATTATGAGTATGATTCGAATCTACTCATCTTTTTGAATACTCATTGTGTGCGATTCGGTTACAGGATCACATTTTTTTTTAGCAAGAAAAGTGGTTAAATCGTGCCGATGACTCTTCAATTGTGAGCTATGCTTGCAATATCTCGTAAGTTGTGGTGGACAAACAAGGTGATAATCTGGCAGCAAAGTGTAACAATGCGGCAGCCAGTATAAGGAGATAATCAGCTAATGCTGATCTCAAACTAGCTGCACAAAAAACAGAGTCATGAGTGATAAGTGTGTTCAGACTAAAAATAGATGAATTAGCACATGTGCTCCAATTTCACAGGCTTGCGTAAAGATATTATGTGGGGCAGATACATACATCATAACTTGTTCATTGCAACCTCTTCAGTAAAGAATGTACGAATTTTTAAGAAAGTTATCTTGCAATTCTTGGTCTACTCAGACGTTTTTCTTGCACAGACTGCGAAAGAAAATCACCGAAGAAATATTCGAAGAATTTTTGTTTTGTTGAAAGATGTCTCAACCAGGATTTTCGAATGCTGGCTTACGTCTACTAAGCCAACACTCTACCTACTAAACTAGACTGGAAGAATGCATCTGTGATAATCGAGTGTCCTTAATGGCAGCTTTTATTTGCATCGCTCTACTTTTATCACACATATTCTCCCATTTAGAGGTCGCTCCTCCACAGTGACCTAGCGATTCTGCCAAACTGTGCCGTTGTGCCATAGGCAGATCTTAGCTTATGCTACTTAGAGCAATGTCTCCATTTCCCTCTCTTCAGTGTGAATAGTGTACCTAATAATGCCTACCGGTACCATAGTAATACAATACTGTTTGCTAAGTTAAACCAATCTTCAGCCCCCTCATGTAACTAAAAATCTTCTTTAACCGTCCGATAGCTGCTGGCCCTTAAGCTTGCTAACTCCAAGTGTCTTGAGGAGCAGTAGCCGAAGGCTCACATTTTCCTCTTTTGTTGCTGGGGAGCTCTGACCAGGGATGTTTGAACCATGGCCTCACTTTCTAGTGAGATCCACATACTCACCTACCTACAAGACTACGGAGATAAAAATGTCGGAATATTAAGTAAAGAACGGGTCCCTGCAAAGATGAACATTTCGGTGAAAGTTTGTAAAAGGCTCGGTTGGCATCAACTTATGCACCAATATGGTGCATCCAAGAAACAATTCCATTGTATGGAGGCATATAATACAGAGGAGCATAGATGCTCTGAGTTTGAGAGTTCTCCTGCATATAGAAAAGTATATGCGGGAGTGGCAATTTCAATAATATTTTGCAGGATGTCAATAAGATATCCACAACGAGAGAGCGTAGCCAGCTCTTTAATAGCAGGATGAAAGCAACGTCTCAAGAAAACGGATATTTGCGGAGAAGAGCATATACGATACTATTAGGGTATGGCTGCGAAGAAGAGAACAACATAAGCTCTTGTAATGTGAATTATAAACAGCATGAGGTGAATGATTTATTACCTCATGCAGTTGGTGAACTTCTGAATTCAAGTAATGATATGAATGCTTCTGACTAACCTTCAACCATGCATGTACTCGGTAGATATTGCTATGCTTAATATGCCTGTTCGGCAATTTACTAGGGAGGATGATGAGTAAAGGGTGGTTACAAGAGTAAATTGTTTTTTTCACCATGGAAGGTACCTTGTTTCGGCATAACTTGCACATAGCGGCAAGTGGTTTATCTCTTCAAATACTAAAAGAATCTCCAGAATTTGGTTGTAAAGATGCATAAGGAAAGGCATTTGCTCACTGCTAGCCAAATAATGATGGAGTTCGCTATTTAACTACAATGGGAAATAATCGATTAATTAACCCTAAAAAGTAACTTTGGTTTGGATATGGTTAGTAGGCTATAACCAGTTTGGAGTACATAATCAATATTAATTACCAAGCTGTTTAGTTGTGTAATCCAATGAAGAAAGTTTTAATAAAAAATTGTTTGATACACTATTCACAAAATCTGAAATAAAAAAATATTTATTTGGGTCATCGATCGCTTACCAATAGAAACAAAAATAAATTATTATTGAAACCAATTAGCGCTGTCAAAGCAATTGAAATCGTTTGCTAAAAAGCGAAAGTGTTACCAAAAAAGGAGAGAAATTGCTAATCTTGAAATGTTTCTGTTATCAGATCTTTAGCATTATGATATGGCAAGCAATACGTCAAGCAACTACTCAGCTGGGTTTATTGCTTTAAGCATTAGCAACTTCACTTACCTTTTTTTATCACCACACATGCAGTATATATAAACACCTAACAAACGATGTTTTTCTTCACAATCCATTCCATAGTTTCCATCTAGATAGTCACACATAAGTGTTCAAGAAAAGAACACTGCCTAAAAATGTATAAAATTTTCAATTTCAATTTCAATTGAATTTCATTTATTGATAAACATTATTTACAACACTTTACCTGGCCTAGTGGCAATGCAGAGCTGAGACAAGATTTTCCGGTGATTATTGGTGATTTGATACCAGACGAGCGTGTGGGTTATATAGCGGCCCGTCATTATTTGTTGACGATAAATTTCGTACCATCGTTGAATGTATTTGCGAGTGCACGTTTCACACAAAGACTGGGCCGTAAAGTACGCAAAACACCAGAGTTATCTCGATAGTAACGATTACTGCGAACGCATAATTATCGCTGGAAAGATTAGCAGGATGTAAGCGCTGCCATATGATAAATTGCCTAAATCAATTGCGTTCATTTCGCATACCACATCGAAAGTACCCGTTAATGGTGATGGATGCAAAGGAATTTTATGTCATTTTTACGCGAAGTTATGCAGGCGTTGCCACGTGCCGTTTTTCCAGTTTAATGGCGCGTAAAGTTTACTGAAGCGGTGATCTTTGCACGATCTATGAAGCTGTGCCAACCAAAAGAATTCAAACAATTGGTGGATAAGCCAAGGTTCGTATATGTACAATGGAAAGAAAAAAACAACTGGACACTCTCTGTTTTACATTCAGAGCATAAAGACTGATGAATGAACGTTTGTAGGGAAAGGTGAAGGACAAAAAAAAAACGTAAAGATTCGTTCCTTTTGTTTTTCTCCTTCTTTCTTTTTTTAACTACGTTTTCAGTGGCAGTTTTGAAAATTTATTGTGTTTTTATATTTTTTCGTTTTATTCTTTATTTTCACGTTGATTTTTATTGCTGTTCAAACAGGTATTCGTAAATCCACCCTCATCCTGGGCCCGGTAATTAAGGAAAACATATCTATGAAGTTAATGATCTGATTGATATGGCATTTGAATTATTTCTTTGGGACTGAAAATGTGTTCAACTGATGACATGCAAAAAAGAAAGCAAAAAAGAAAAGAAAAAATAGAAAAGTTGTGATATATTTTAATATTTATTTAGTTTCTTCTTTTAGGAATAAAAATAATTTAAACGTTAAAGAATAAGAATTTATGCCAATTTCCGCGCGAATGAATGAATTTCGCGTAAAAAAACTTTTGGAGAAAGTATTGAACAGGCATGGCAGTCGTATGAACACATTTTTGTTCAGCGACCTCTTGTTTTTTACGAAGCCTGTTGTGTAAGACTTCCATCCACTAAAAAATCGACCAGGTCTCCGGATAAAATGCTTTCAGAACCACGGATTAAGTCAAGTGGCTGCTCAGAATTGTATGCTCAGGAAGTCATGTTTATCTTCCTGCATTGTCCATTCAAACAGCTATTATTCGTTGCTATATCTCCAGTTATAGTGTGCTCTAAATTCCCTCTAGTTTATGAAAACTTTGTGCATTCCTGTTGTCACTCCATTGACTCCTCTTGGTAATTAAATTATCATCCGTTGGCATACCGTAAAAAACTCCTCTAATGCACATCATTCTCTGTGACTATATTGCACTCGAATGTCATGTGGTCCGCTCTTTCGAATTCACCTAAGCAGTGTGTATACAAGGGACTGACTATCTGTTAATTTAAACCGCTGCAAGTATTAACGGAAATATTTGCAACTGCGTGAGATAGGAATCCACTTTTCAGTTTGGAGCTTATTTTCATTTACCGTTATGATAAGTCTTCCACCTTAGCAGCCATTCTCTAACAGATTGTGAACGCTGCTCTAAATTGCCTTGCCACGCCCAAGAAAATGTATTCTTTTAACCACCCTTTACTCACCAATCTCTCAGTAAGTGCTAACAGGCATATAGGGCAGGCAGTTCTACTGAGATAGCTCTTGTAGATTTATTAGGAAGCATTTAAGATTACTTGAATGTTGAGTTGACAACTGCATGAGGTAGAAATCCACTTCACCACTGTTCACATTTACAAGAGCTTATGTTCACTTCTTCGCAGCCATACTCTAATAGAACGTATATGCTCCTCTAAATAATCGTCCTTGAGACTTTGCTTCATCCTGCCTAGTATAGAGCTGTCTAAGCTCTCCCGTGTGGATATCTATCGATAACTTGCAGAATATTAGTGAAGTAAGCACTCCGCATACTATTTTGTATATGCAGGATACTCTCAACTCAGAGCATCTATGCACCTCTG
>QOCX01006379.1:0-11432 GCA_005959815.1 Sarcophaga bullata
TTTCTTATTTTTTATTTTTTAATTATAGTTCTGGTGGATCCCTTGGGAATCGCAGAACTCGCTTATATTTTATATTAAGCACACTACTGTCTTGTAGTGGGTCCCTGCTCGGGCGCCACTTAAAGTTTTCCCTTTACACTCTCAAAAAAATTAAATTTTTAAGTGGACACCAACTTGTCTACTATCACCTTTAAATTAAAATCCACCGCAATTCATTCTTCTTCACTTTACAGCCCTTATTTCCGCTAGCACCCTATCACAACGACTACCTTATTAACCTAACAAACTTTTGCTGTTCTTATCATACTACATTATTCCCCTAAACGTTGTGCTACTGCACAGGTCGTCGCGTTCGTTAACTCTTGGTGTTTTCATCGCGTGGATAATACCGATACCAAACGTTATCACTTCGCATCTGAAGCAGACGAAACTACTGACGTTCCTAACTCATATTCATAAGTCAGGGCTGTGTGCCGAACGTCAGCAACTACACGTTGACCCACTCGCGAGCTTGCTCTACACCTACACTATAACTAGGTAATACACTACCTATCACACCACACGAGAATCACCAACTCCTGATCAACAATATCATTCACCTGCGCCTCTGCTAGATACACTCCGGTTACGCCCCACGCACCCATACCCCTCATCACGATCAATACTCCGGCAACAAATAAGACTCAACAGCCGCGCACCCTTCACTCCTTCGGACAACCTTTCCCTACCAGCCAAGTCACGGACAACCACAACAAACGGCAATAATCAACCTATACCCCACCTGTGCCTTGTTGTTACGACTTTTTTTCCTTGTTCTCGTCTTTCTTTTATCTCCTTAACTGACATTCACCCAATGTTTCGGCACAAAATTTTTGTTCTGAAACAATTTTGTAATTCGACGCTTTGGAACGTCTCTTTTTGAGAGAGCAAAGACGGAGACAGCTACCAACTTCTTGCCTCGAATATTCCTCACGCGTGAAGTTGTTTAATTTTAATTTAAGTTTAAACACCTTCTCGAACCAACTGCCTGCCAGAAACTCTCAATTCCTTATACCTCAAAAATTTGAAATGAGCTGAAACATTATATCTTTCATACTTATATATATATATTACATATACTCCACATATTGTAATGCAAAAATACCGACGCCATCCTTCTTCTCATCTTTGCTTTACTCTAGCCTTTTTCACTCGTGGTTACAATTGATGTTACTCGGGTGGTTAATGAGCTGCCATTCAATTAATTATTAACAAAAATAATTATTTTAACAGAGACCCTACTTTAATACAGATAGACAATGACTACCTGTGCCTCCTACATAGTATACACTCGCACAAACACGATCGATTAAAAACACATTTCATATGTACCCGCCTGCATTTCCCGGAACACATTGTTCAAAGTGCGTAACGTCTTCAGAACCAAACTCTCAATAAAACTAAAATTGTTTCAGACAACCACAATTTGATTCCAAACCATGGGTTGAACCAAGCATTAATTGCTCACATTCCTTCAACTTTTATCAAAAAACACAATGACATCATTAAATTATACACCACGAAAAAAATATAATTTGCATTCTTTGAGTAAATTAAATCGTTGCAAATTGTTTGCAATATAAAATAAATTAATGTGAATCATAAAAAGGGTGTAGTCTCCAACAAAAACAGCCGGTATGGCGACCTTCTATAAAATCTGTAAAGAAATTGTTGTCAAATGTTTTGTTTTATTTATGGGATCATCTGGCTTAAGTGGATTAAAATCTCTTGGAAAGAAGGAGGGAGAATAAATGTTTGGCATACAGCGTGATAGAATGATAGAGCGAATGTGATGCTGTCTGGAGACTCGAAAGCGCTCTGTCCAGCCGGCGGTAAAATGTACTGTTGTTTGTGTCGGGAGTGAGTATGTGGGCGTCAATGAATTGCTGTGGCTTCGATTTATGAGTGGTGAGAGTGGAGATCTCCACGCTTGACCACCATTAACAAACACCACACGATTTGTAAAAATACTTAAAGTTTAAACTTAAAATTAGGGGTGGCCACCGTATACACTTGCCAATTTCAATTAGTAGTATGGGATATCTTATTTTTATATTCGGTATAGTCCGGTCACCCCGCTTTTTTCAGGAGCGTCTACCATTTTGTATTCTATTTTAAATTTGTGAAAGTTATCATAGACTAATCTCTAAAAATTATCCTTAATCAACTGAATTTAATCCTTGAGGAAATTTGAATACATACGAAGAAACAAAAGTAAGAGATCGCGGAATACGCAATCCAAAGACAATAGTCTAAATAGCCTCAACATTTCTTCTACGTCAAGAGTTATAAAAACTTGTCTAAAAAATTAGTAAAACAGGTTTCTTCATATTCATTTGAATCAATAGAAAAACTAAAAATTAATTACAAAAATAAAGTAAAAATATAAACAAAAAACGAAAAAACTGCATTGTGAAAAATTTACATACAACAATTATTAATAACGGTAACAGACCTAATCTCACATTACACGATTGCAAAGTATTGCTTAAACGCATTAAGTATCAATTAAAGTTTTAATTGAAAAAAGGGGAAAATAATATTGTTGATGGGTTTAAGAAGAAAAATATCGTGTATCGTTTAGAAATTCTATTGTTAAATTAAGAAATCAAACAAAATCTTGTAATTTAATTGAGAATAAAAGTAAGAAATTAAAATAACAATGGTGGAAATTTCTTGAGGAAATGCTAAATAGTCCAAGCACGTATACTTGATGAATGATTAAATAAAGAGCCTAATTGGCGCACTTCTGCAGTTGGCATGAACAATCAATTGATATTTCTTGTTGTTTATATGGCGATCCTGCCACTATTCTGGAATTGCTGCAATTGTTAGCACCCAGAATGTAGCAGTAATATCTGCCAAAGCTCTATGAGTGTTCTAAGTTAGCACGGGGGTACCCAAAATCATGGAAGATGCGTGTAGTCCACACCCCATGTACTACTACAAGCGCAGTGGCTGCCAATTATTGAGACTATGGCCCAATAATGCCGAGAAAGCTATATGATCATGCTCTAAATTCTGTTTCAGTTTTTATGGCTTTCATTTTCTTGATAATATTATCAGTTTTTATAATTGTGTTTGCTATGTACTTAAATAATATAAAAAACCAAGAAAATAATTCTTCAAAACAAAAATCAAGAACTTTCTTTATTGCCTTAAATGAAATTAGCTTTAAAATATTTATTTTTTAATTTTTTTCGGAGTTATTTTAAGTTTGAACTTTGAAAGGATATACAAATTGATTTTAGTGAGCGTCTTTACAATATTCTTATTCAAACTGTATTTAATAAAACACAAAACACAAGCACTCCGCCTAAATACACATAAAATTTTATTAATCTAAACGTAATAATGTCAAAATGTATACGAAGTATGACGGCTGAGAGAATTTGGAACTGTAGAGGGATACAAATAACTTTTGGAAAGCGAAAACTAAGACCCATTCATTACAATTAATAATTGGCATTTTAACAGGACAGATAAATGTCTTTTCATTATTTATTCGGGACATAAGTTAGGAAGTTAGAGTTAAATAAAGGAAGATCATCTTACTGATTAACTCTTAAAGTTAAGTATTATCATCCTATATATTTTTTCAATATGGCAACTCCAAAATAAAACGAGCAACAAACAACAAAAGTTGTTGTTGTTATTGCGGTTTAAAAAAATATTGCTCTGCATTGCCATATTTTTGAAAAAATTAACTTTATTTTATCATTAGTTGTAATAACGAAAATTACTTAAAGTGACTTTAAACTTTGGCTAAATTACTTTTCTACTCATACCCAACTTTAACGACAAGTTGTAATAATGGCCCTAAACCATATTTTTTATACTATATCTGGATAAATATTAATTTGGTGGATTAAATTCGCTTTGAGGATTTATTTATCTTTTTATGTACTTTTAGGAAATACTATATTTATATACCCTCTTATTGTTAGCGCCTTTTAGTGAAGACAGTGTAAATAAAATTTCCCACATTATTCCATAGGATACATTTCTGTGGAACATGATGGCGCAATCCATTTACTCAATATTTATGAGGTATAGGGGTTGCTCTTCAGTTAACATGAAGCTGACTGAATTCTAGAAATCTGGAAATGATATAAACAATTTCTCTTGTCAATGAAGGGTGTTAGAACTAATTTTTCTTGTTTAACAAAAGTAAATTAGAATTAGAGCACGATTTCACTTAAATAGCTACACGCGA
Source organism: Sarcophaga bullata (assembly GCA_005959815.1). Lineage (NCBI taxonomy): Eukaryota > Metazoa > Arthropoda > Insecta > Diptera > Sarcophagidae > Sarcophaga > Sarcophaga bullata. The sequence continues at coordinate 4,256 of QOCX01006379.1, forward strand.
ACCTAATTTAAAGGTGTTATAAAACAGTGAGCAATCGATTAAAAAGATATATAAACAACATCACTTGACAAAAAATAAGTACACAGTAATATCGACATGATGTAATTTATAAATTTTATTGAATAGAAATTAAAAATTTATTGTTTTATGTTTCTTGAATCCAGTTGATGATACACAAGTGTTTGTTTTTCCCTGAAGTTCAACACACCATTATTGATTATTCAGAATTTTTTTTGCCGATTTTCAAAAAACTAAAGTCAATATCTTTAATTTAAGAATATTAGCGCTATAACAGTAATGATCGAACTTGAAAAAATTAGAAAACAAGGTACAATTTCCAAATCTACTCCGTCAATACTCATACTCCCTCCCATTTCAAACTTAAATTTTGAAAATATGCTCAAACGTGTCTGAGTAATCCATAAACTGAATTTACAATTTCCACCATTTCGTTACCCGCATTTTGGGCGCGGCTAGTAATCTAGTGAGTTGTGTGCTAGACTATTAGCGCGTAGATATCGTGAATTCGATTCCCTTCAGAGACACTTATCTGTTACAATATACCGAATATATGGTCAATGTTATTCAGCTCGTGATAATTATAGTATAATTGTAATTGTATTCTCATTAATAAATAAAATAAAATACTAGAGTGTATTCTGACTGTCGCACGGTGTTGTTTACATATATCACAATTTATTATATTAACGATGTAAGTGGAATAAAATTAAAGAATTTAAAAAATGATTGCCAAATATCGGGTTCGCCAACTATCGGTTTAAGTTCTAACAATTGGTTATTTTGAATCTGACAATACTTATGTCATTCTAGTCTATCACACAATTTAGTATATTTCCAAAACAAAGACAACTTGTCAGAAATTGCGTGAAAATGTCGTACAAAATTTGGTCGCAGAAAAGGACTAACAGTGCCCGGTTACGTAAGTTCATAAAACAGAAATCATTATTGATACGCCAAACGTCAGCTGCTCGTACATTGCGTACGCCCGAAATATGAAATGACCGTCTTCTTCATCTGAGAAACTGCACGATCATGTTAATTTTGCGATAATCATTTTGGTGGGTACGTTAATAAGCAAAATTGCTGAATATGATGCTTAGAAAACACACACGTGATCTTAAAGAAGCCAATGCACCCATTACGATTGACAGTTTGGTGTAGATTGTGGTGGGAACCGATCTGTATAAAACAAAATTTTCTCATATTTTTCCGTGACATTTGAACATGAGTGATGGGGCTATTTTATGCAGATTGCATTGAGGCACAAATGCCCTCTTTGGTACATTCATTGTTATTTATATAAAACTTTTAAATTAAATTTTAATTTTAATTTAAATAATAATAAAAAATTGTATTACATAAGAATAAATTCTTATTGTTATGTGTTTATTGTGCTCACAAAACAATTTTAACCAAATAAATAAATAATATGTATGTATTTTGAGTGACGAAGTGGTACCAATTCTGCTTTTTGGTACTTTCAGATATATTAATCGTTTATATTAATCTTTTAAATTTGTACATAAAAAACGAATTTTTCTTAATTGTTGTTTGTTATTATTATGACTGTAATGTATATAAAAAGACTGAAACAAAATAAATAAATATGTATTTTAAGTGGCAATGTAACACAAATGCCCTTTTTGGTACTTTTCTATTTATGCATAAATCTTTTTAATCTTTAAAATGTTTAAATACATGATTCTCATGATTTTAATGTTCATAATTATTTTTTTATTTTTTTATTACTATTCTAACTAGAGATATTGATTTGCAATTTAAAAAAGATATATTTGAATAGAGCAATATTCGACTCTACTTATATTGAAATTACATAAATATTGACTCAGATTAAACCAAAAGTATAATATTCGGTGATATTACAAGAATAAAAACAAATATAATAAAACTATTATGAAGTAAATATAACTTCTTTCAATTAAGGCTCAATTGGTACTTTCTGAATTTTGCTTTTTCCTAACAACACTCATCACTGTTCTGAACAGATGACTTCATGCAAATATCTGTATACCAATTTCTTTGCATTGTGTTGTGTTCGTGTGTGTGTTGCTTTGTGTTCTGCTCCTTTTTTGGCACATTCTTCCTTGACATATGCCCCGTTTTTACGTTTCTATAACTACAAAAACGTTCCTAAGGCTATGTACGGTACGATTTTACGTTTCTTACGCTTGACTAACTAACCCTTAAACAAAATACACCAAACACAATAATGCAACGCTGTTTATAAATGTAAACATTTATAGATATCCCAAGAAGGCGAAGCCACGAACATTCGTCTTCAAGAGCATTTATCACGCTGTTTACGTTGCCATATAAAAGGCAAGGAGAAGCAGGCAACGAGCCAGTAAAAGTTCAATCAGTCTTGCGTGACGACGCGGTACATTTGAAGAAAGTAATCGTGGTTTGAAGACCTCCGTTACAAAGATCTGTCGAACAATTGTCTGGTAATTGCTATTGTTTAAACAGAGGAATAACAAACTAAGCAATTGTTGTTGTGTCATGTGGGTTATGCCTAGATTCTTGAAACGGCTAGTTAGCAACACTAGGGATGGAAATGTTAACAATTGGCAAGGCGGATTGAGTGAAGTAAACAAATATAGAAATAGAAAGAGACAAACTATGTCTAATAAAAATAACGGTACACGTCCAACCAATTGCTGTTATCAAATTGCGGAAAGCTGTGGCGATATTGGACGGAGGACTTTTGTTTAAAAGGAAGTGATTGTGTAGGCAAACGATTTTTTAATTTTGGGCCAAGGGTCGGAGAAGGAGCAGCGCTCAGAACCACAGGCGTAGGCGAGTGTGCGCAGCAGAAACACACTCGCATACTGCTCTTGATTGTTCTGGGTGATCGCCTGCTGTTTCTTACTCTCATAATACTTGCAAATTAAAAAAATTGCTACAATCATCAGTTCTCGTTACAAAGTAGATTTGTTTTTTGCTTTTTCAGACCAACAACTATGTGAAAGGAAAATAACTTAAAGTGAAAAAGTAAAAGAAATATTAGCTGAAAAGTGCTCATTACAAGACTATAGTTAAAATTGTTTTAAGACAAAACTAAAAACGCCTTACTAGGGTCGCATCATCCGCTACTTTAGCACTTCTGCCACATTCGTTACTTGCCATTTTCTGCAGCAAATTCAGCTACATTCGGGAAGTCTTCAAAAGTACATCGCACATCTGCTTTCGGCCATCGAGCCACAGCAGTTTCAATCGTCATCAAAAGTCTTGGTCGGCAGTACATATTCATCCTACCACACTCAGAATTCATCCGAGGTCTTCAGGAGCATTATACTTCTGCTCGCGGGCCTCATTCCGCAACTAACACTCCTGTATTCATCTTCTTCGGGGATTCATCCGCTAGCTACATTCCTTGTCAATGACATCTTGTCAGGACTCATCCGCTACCTTACCCATTTTGCTCAAAATCGTCTCCATCACTCCAGCAGCTTCTTGGGTTACACTCTTTGCAGGAGTCTCACACCCTTAGTCTTGTGGGTTTAATAGTTTTTAATGCCATGGGTGGAAGGCCGAGAGGTATTGACTACTTGGACAATAGACTGACCGACTGAACGAAACAAAAAAATTTTTTTTTAATTCATTAATAAATGTTTATTAATAAGTATAATCGTTTTTTTTTGCTTTATAGATTAAACTTTCCCTTTAAAATAAGGTCGCGTCTTGACCCCTTACTACACGGTTCGGAGTTATTAGGGTTAAGTTGCCATGTTAGCGTCCGATTGCCGTAAGGAAGAACCAGAAAAAAACCAATTTAAGAGTAATGAAACATATAATTTTGTAATGAAAAAAAGAAAACATCTTAGAAGAATTTTTACACGCGGGTTTTGTGACCAAAAAAAAAAATTACCCTAGACGCTTTAGAATTACACTAGTTTTTCTTAGTTCTTATTATTTCGCTTAACTTCACTTTAATTTAGAAATCATTTGTTTGAATTTTCATATTGACTTCCTTTTAAAAAAGGCTTTAATCTGTATTGTTTAGTTTTATACAAACTTTTGAGAAATTTTAATTTAGATTTAGTTCCCTAACTTTTAATAAATCAACCTTTGTAACGTTTTGAAATGAATTTTTAAAATATTTTGTTCGTTTTCTTATTAAGAATGACTGGTTGATTTTAGACAATAGGTAAGTTAGCAGGTTGATGGTGGGGTAAACGAAGGGTAAGCTTGCGTTCGGGATAGCTTTAAAATTCTAGGCTATCATGGTGGAATCCTTTTGTATACCTGTGGGTGGGTCTTAGAGCTTCAATGACATCTGCAAGCTGTCATCAGATATGTTGTGCAGCTCTAGTAAGTATCTCTTCTCCATTTAGTTTCCGTGCTATTAGTCTCACTTTCGGGTTCCTTAAAATTTTTGTTATCTATTGAGATAGATTTGTTATAGCTCAAGCTGGTATGTTTTTTTTTTTGTGTGTGCGCGTAAGGCCCAGAAATTCGTCAAGAACCACCCCATCCGGCGAGCCACAGCCCGGCGAAACGCGAGCATACCAGCGCCACCGATTATCTGGCCACACTGCCTTCGGCTGTTTAATTCTTTAAATAGCTTTAGTATAATTTTTAGAACGGCAATCCCAAGTGCGATGCGACACACTACAGTTGTTACAACAAGTTGTGAACAGTGGCACACAGAATTGTGCGAATAATAAAGAATTTTAATAGAAACTAAACATAAGTTTATTTTTATTTCATTTGTAATCTACGAGTTTATATTTAAACGACTTTAAAATATAAAACCGTAACAACATGTAGATAGAATAGAACATATGTACGCTAGATAAGAACACTTTTCGTAAACACTTAAGTAGCAGATACGGTTTAACGAAGACGGTTTTAGGAAGACTAGTCCGCAATATAGTTAAAGAAGTAGAGGTTTCTCGGAACGAAATAGTTTACGTCCCGAAACATTAAAGACAGTAAGGTAAGTTATATTCAAGCACAGGCAGACACATATAAAAAAAGATACATTAAAAATATATTAAAACTTAAAAGACCAGTTGGTGCGAATTTTGGATGAATATGACATTAATCAAACAATCCCCTGGTCGGTCGAAGAACCGTTTAAAATTCATATTGGTGTTGTACTGATTTGTAGGTTTGATCCAATCTCAGAAGCCGATTCAGTGATTCAAGGGAAGCAGAAATAGATACCGAAATAACTCAGTTGGAGACAGACTTTTCGACTTTGGTCGAGATCGATGAAAAACCTGAGGTCTTTCATGAACTCAGTTGATTTGGTGTAATGAATTAAAGACATAGCAATAAAATTGAAGAGAACTGCTAAATCAAAAATAGTGAATGATTAACAAAGCAGTAAAAATGCCAGGCTTGTCTTAGTACCCTGTCATAAAAATTTTTTTAATAATTTTTTATCCGCTGATTTGTCAAGTTAATATTTATGCGTAAAATTTGGTAATTTTCCACGATTCTACTAACAACGGCTTTCGATGTTTAATGCAACTGTGAGCCTCAGCACTGATTGACAACTAATGACTGATAAAGCTCTATTTATATTCCTTATTTCAACTTAACTTCTCATCTTTTTATGAATTGTTATTATTTGGTTTCCCAGATATTTTTTATGTTTTTCTGTTTACAGTATTCTGTGTGTATTTTATTGTTGTCTGTTTATCTTATATACTTACTTAGGTTCAGTTTACTTTCGCCTGCTTAACAATATTATCATTTAATATGCCTCTTGGTACGAAACTGTAATCTGTTATTAAACATTTCAGAGACTGTCTAATTTGAGAACAAAGTAGTTAAAGGACATAATTTTCTTTTATGATATTCAGTCAAGCAATATTAAAATGTTTTACACTTCTGTGATTAAATTCAAATGTCTAAATTAATTAGCAAATAATAAAACGAAAATAATTTGAGCACACTTTGATGTTCTTTGGCAGAAATAGATTTGCTTTTATTTTTTTAGTTTTAAAGTACTTTTTTTCCTTATTCTTACCCACAACAAAATATAACTAATTTTACTGATATGAGCCTCAAAGACTCGAATATAAAAACTAAGGATTTTCTTTTTCGAAGAACATTTTAGAATAATATTTTCAACATGTTCATATTATATACAATATTTGAATCGCTTGAATAATTATAGGTTGTGAACTTGGTATTTCAAATAATAACGAATTACTTCATTTTTAGTTTTAAATAAAGGGGATTTTATAAACGTATAAAAGTTAGCAAGATAAAAGTAGAATCAACTTTAATGTGTGATTAAAGGGTATAAACTTTGTAAAGCGAATAATGAATAAATTATAAAAAACAGTAATAATGTAGAATGATTAATTTTATGGATAAATTTCACCCAAAATTATGACACTACTCATATTAATAGATGCATAAACAAATATTAATGTTTCAATAAACTTCTATCCAAGCAATATTTAAAAAATAATGACTATTCAGTAACTCGTAAACGTGAAAAAATATAAACAAAAATAAGTCTGTGTTGAATTTTTAGAAAAATATCAATTCTTTCTCAAAATTGTCACCAAAAATCTCTCTGCACCAACATCGTAGTGTGACTACCGACTGTTTCAACACAACTTGTAATCGCTACAACTATAGATATATAGTTAGTTATTTCCTCTGATAATTATGCCCTTTAGCAATAAACGAATAAGCAATGTAATATAAGACAATTTCTTCTAAAAGAATTATATGTAACGCATATCTTCAAACCACGAATTACCTTTCTTCAACCACGCGCCAACGCATCATTCACCACAAGAACATAAAGGGTTTGTTAGTCAAGTTGTAAAATACTTCAAATCGTAACGGACCGTAGCCCTTAAAAAATGTTTGTCTGTATCGCTTATAGATCAACGCTGTAAAACGGGAGACATATGTCTAATCAAAAGAAAATGTAAACTACAAAAAAGAAACAGAACACAAATCAAAACACACACTCGAACACAACATAATATAAAGAAATTGGTATACAGATATTTGCATGAAGTCATCTGTTCAGAACAGTGATGAGTGTTGTTAAAAAAAAACAAAATTCAGAAAGTAGCCTTAATTGAAAGAAGTTACTTCATAAATTTTATGTTTTTATTATATTTATTTGTATTCTTGTAATATCACGGAATATTATACT
>QOCX01006381.1:0-11431 GCA_005959815.1 Sarcophaga bullata
GCTCAACACATATTCGATTAATTATTTGAATCGGAAAAGAAAATATTCTTGTGTAGCACATCTCCAGGAGCAGTCTCGATCAACTGCAGTATTTTCTACTTATAAAATCAATTTTAAAATCGATATTCCACAATCGGATATCAGTCTTTATAATGTCTCTTCAACTCATACCTTTTAATCAATGCTTCAACTGAGACAACATACCTGCAAAGAAAAGGAAAAACAAAAACAATTTGTCAGTTACAAATATTAAAACTTTCGAAATGAAAAAAAAAACCGAAAATCATTGTTAAAGAGAGAAAAAAAGAAAAAAAAAAGAAAAAAAATATTTTTATTGTCAAAAGCTATATTCCAACGAAATAAACTGCTTTTGTATGTATGCAGGTCCTCAGACAGAGGCAATAAGTTGAGAAATAAATATAAAAACAATAAAAATCAACAAGAAAAACAACAATAACTATAAAAAATAATGTAAATGAGAGTGTATTTTTGTTTTTATTTCCAGTCAATAACGATAAACATAAAGGAAGAGGGTTCCCTTAAGGGCATCATGCACACACATAGGCAGAGATAGGAAAGCTTTAATGATGTGGGAAATACTCTATCGAGCTCTATTAGGGCACTTTAATCTTAAGCCAATGTTTATGTAATAATAATTCTGAAAACCTAAAGTATAATCTTCTAGGAACCGATGCAGTAGAAGGAAAACTGTTGCAGATAGAGCAATAATAATGTTTGATGCTTGAGAAGATTTAGTGTCGTCTAGATTATTAGGACCATGGTTCAAATCAAGTAAGACATCTCCAAAAAAGAAATACTTAAATCTTACTAGCAAAAACTCTTTGAGTAATCAAATTGCCTCGAAAGTCATTATCGATTTTAAACTATGATTCCGTCCGTTCGTACCGCTATTGTATAATACATTAACACAGAATCAAAACATAAGATAGTATGAGAAGCTTAGCGTATTCCTCACGTGAATTGTTATAGTTGACCAAATTACGGATATATGTTTGTTATATTAAAGTAACCGGGGGGTTAATGTAATGTAATTATTTTTATTCCAACTCGTTTTAAGCCACCATTCCGTCTCAGTCGAAGTTAAGCTATGTAACTACGATACAATATTTAAAATTTTCATACGTGCCGTATATTGTTCTTACCTGCCTATAAAGGGAATCTAAAGTGCTTACATTATTCCCTCAATTTTATTGAGCGATTTAACAAATTAAGCAGTTCCTATATCCACAGAAATATTTGAATTTCATTTTAAATTTTGTTTTAACATTGCTGCTCCAATATAAAAAAAAACAAGAAAAAAAACGAGGCAATAATAATGGCCAAAATATGTCTATTTCCGTTATTATACGATTTGGTGTATGTGTGAGTATCTATCTGGATTGGATGTGGGTTGCTGGCGTATGGGCATACATTTTTATGTTCTCATTTGTATTTTTATCTCTCTGGCATTTCATAATAAAAAATTTCATACTCAAGGAAATTTCTTTTTACTTTCTCCTTGTTTTCTGTTTTTGTTTTTGTAGATCAACTGACCTCATTTGCAGTTCAAAAGCCAAGGCAATAACTTTCTAAAGAGTTGTTAAGGCAGTCGAATAGGCAATCAAGAGACAAAAATATAAAAAATTAAGGTTTTGAAAATTATTTTTTATTAACAGCAGACCTTCGACTTGTGCTTCATTAATAATTCGACTATTTTACTTATCGATTATAACATCACAGTATTATCATCTATTACTACCAGTTAACCTCGAAGTGCAAACAGAAGTTTTCAAAGTTGAAAATCTCGCTTCAAAGGAGTAACAGTAAAATTCTATTGCTTATTGATAATTGTTAAGTACAATCAGAAAACATACGCGATAAATTGAAAGTCATTATCCAGTTGTACTAGGTATACCGGTATGAAATGAGCGTCTTTTTTTTTAACACTTAACTTAATTGAAAAACTAAAAGACATTTCATTCAAAGACATATTCAACAAATATAATTAATTATTACAACTTTGCAGTCAGAATTACAACCTAGCTTCTCACACCACTTATGTTGTGTGTGTTAATTTTAGACATTAATGGTGCCACAGCCTAAAATCGACTTAGAACAAGACATTCTTGAGAACATTTTTCATGGCAATTTTATTTATTCTGACAGTTTTTTTCAAAAATCATATTTCATATGTATGACCTGGGATTTAAACCGTAGCCTCATTTCTAACAACTACTGAAGATTGCTTCTACTTCTTCTTTTTTTACATTCTTTCAGTTAGTTTGTAAATTCCATGCCAATAAAACTGTTGCTTTTGTAAATCAAATCAATTAATCGCCCATTTATGAATTTTTCTAGTAGAAATCGAAGTACTGCCTAGCCCATGCTATCCATCCCCGGTCAGTCATCAAAAATGAAAAATTAAAAAATATTTCTTCGGCGACTTCCTCTCAGCAGATTTCTGGCAAAAACTCTGAGAGTAAATAAAATTGCCATGAAAAGCTTCTCAAAAAAATCTGTCGTTCGGAGTCGACTTTAAACTGTAGGTCCCGCCACTCATGTATAAAATTAACACACACAACATAAGTGGTGTCAGAAGCCAGGTCGTAATCCTGACTGAAGGGTTGTAATGGCCAATTATGTATGTATGTATGCCTAGCCCATGCATGTCCCATATATGAAAACAAATAGTAGCCTGAACTGGAAGCAGTAAAGTCTGGTGAATATGGTGGGTGGAATGACAGCTCTTGGGCTAAGACTTTGATTGTACCCGAAGAAGGTTTTGCTTTGTATGCAGATGCATTATCATGTTGCAAAGTTACCTTGCAATGGATTGTTGCCCGCTTTGATCAAATTGATCATTTGGTGTCGATAGCGATCTGTACTAACAATTTGAATACGTTTTAGGAAGAAGTCTGGGTACACAACACCCGTCTTCTAAACAAAATAACTTGATTTCGTCCAAGGTGATTATTGCGTTAAATTAATATTTTCCATTTCGGATTCTAGAAACAAATCCTTTTTTAATTGTCCGCAACAATTGAATACAAAAAGTCTTTCATCAAAATTTGGAAACGGATTTCCGGTTTTTTATCTGTCAACTCATGTGGGCACCCATTTTCCAGACTTTTTGGATCTTTGTCAGAACAAAAATTGTTTGCTGTGCTACACTTAACATTTCTGCCACTTGTTTCTGACTTAAAGTGTCATCTTTAGTCGATATTGTTTACATTGCGACATTTTCCAACTTGTTTGAATTCACGTTCTTCATCTCTCACATCACACACATTGTTATCTCTGAATCCTCGTAACCATCTTCTACGCTTTACTTCTAATAGAGCATGATCACCATATGCTTCGACAAGCATTCGTTATTACTCTTCAGCACGCTACATAGCACGCTAAAACCAGTATTGAGCTTTGAAAACATTAGTCTTTTCATAATGGAAGTTCGACTGCAGTTTAGACCCCCTATTGCTGTGTAGAATACTTTATAATCAGGATTTTCTGTCTCTTTCTCATATTTTTACATAATTTTGTGTATGTATTGGGCAAATATTCTATTCAAATAATGTATGTCTGTAAGTACATAAGTATTTACATTTCCATTACATTAATTGTGTAAATATGTATGTAATGCTGTGATTAAGTGTTCGTAATTGTATTTTAACCAAAATGGTGGTTATTTGCTGTTGCTGTTGTTATTGTTTCTATCGTATATTCGTTCACTGCATAACATATGCTTTTCATAGTGGTTTTAATCTCTTGTTGTTGTTGATGCTGGATAGAAAAGCGTTTATTATGAGTATGCGTTTGTATGAGTATGGATGCCATATTCATTTGAGAGATTAAATTCTGAATGCTCATACAGAAACATGAGCATGAGCATGTATAAGTGTGTGGCAAAGTAATTAAGAAAATGTAAATATAAATATTTAAACATAACGGCATACATACAATCACACCACACCACACCACACCACACAAACTAATACACAATAATAAATAGTCATAAATAGTATGTACTAATACAACAAAAACAACAATTAGCAACGAATATGAAGAAAAAAATCATATTTTCATATGTGGGTTAAAACGCTTATTTCTTCTTTCTTCCTTCCGTCCTTCCTTCCTATCACTCTCTCTCTCTCTCTTTCTCTCTCTCTCTCACTCAATCTTTCTCTTTTAGTAGTAATTAATGCGGTGCTCTTTATTTTCTCCACACCGTCTATGTCTCTCCGGCATATGTGATTGTAGATGTGAATGCAAGTTAATGCATCGGCATGAATTTTCCTCTCAATTACTTAAAAAAGTGTTTTATTTGTTAAATTCGTAGCATCATTTTAGGCGATTAACCACTGTTACATACAAACACACATGTTCACTTCCATTTCAGTGAGTTTTTTCGTTTTATTCTTTTTTTTCGTGTATCCCAATTGAGGGAAAAATTTATTTTCATGTTAAAAGAAAACTTGTTTGCTATTCATTGGAAAATGTTGGCTGTTTTTCTAAATTTTTCTAGGCTCCCTGAAGGTTAACTGAAGTAGACAATTTATTTCGCATATTTTGTAGAAACTTTTAGGGGAAATGGGACTTTGAGAAACATTAAGATGCATTCAATATGATAGCAATACTATCTGACAGTAAGGCCGCCATTCGAGCACTTGGCTCTTATGAGTTTAAATTGCCCGAAGAAGCTGAATCGGTTAGGTTGACAGAGAAATGTTATGTTCGGTTGGGTCATTGGTCATGTTCTAATACTAAGTTAAAACAAGAAGCCAAGCTTAGGGAAAGTTAAGCTTCAACGCCGTCGATGTGGCCAGCCAGCATCCATCTATGTGGAAAGATATACTCACCCAAAGGGAAAATTAAGGAAGACAAAGAAATTTCTCAAATTTTTGTTAAGCAATTACAAAGAACGTGATCTGCGTTATAAATCACGGCCTTTCTATAGGAACGTTTAACTGTAAACTCAGAGCACTCTTATTCAGATAGGAGATTGTCTCTAGCCCAGCATGTAGATTCTTTGACGATCTTAATAAATTATCGCAGCACTTTCTTTGAACCTGTGAGACACTAATGAACGCCACAAGCAAACAACCTGGTGTTGGGCAGGACTTTTCTATTTTCGACACCAGGCAGGATCCTAAGATTTGTCTGGACAATAGGCTTGATGAAGATATTATAAGAATATCCTTTAAAGTATGAGTGGAGTAGAATAGATCTCATTGTCACAACACTAAAGCACGTCTACACTACAAAAACATATTTTTTACGACAAGGATGTCACAAATTGTCTTATGTACCCGTATGTTGAAGCATTATTTCGCTCAAATCCTATGAAAGCTACTGGAGTAGACAGAATCAGAAACAAATGCTCGCACAGATGCTCTATATTAACTACTTACGTAATCTGTCTTACTTAATTAGGGTGAGTCTTTAATAGTCAGAATTTCAATTGAGCTACTTATGTTGTGTACATACATACATACATACATAATTGGCCATTACAACCTTTCAGTCAGGATTACGGCGTGTTATTTTGTGTTAATTTTAAACATGAGTGGCGGGATCTACAGTTTAAAGTCGACTCCGAACGACAGATTTTTGAGAAACTTTTCATGGCAATTTTATATACTCTTTGAGTTTCGGCCAGAAATCTCCTAAGAGGAAGTCGCCTAACAAATATTTTTCATACTTAGTTTTTGATGTCTGACCGGAGAATCGAACCCTGGCCTTTCATCCAATAAGCCAACACACTACCTACTAGGCTATGGCAATTTATGTTGTGTGTCTTAAGTTTATTCATTAGTGGCGGTACTAACAGGGCAATAATATGTCGTTCCATTAAAACGTGAATGTCCTCGTTGTAAACGTATCGATTAGATGCATAGGATCAGGAGATGAAGGAGATTTCAACTTCTCATACCACACACAACCCATGCCACAATCGATTTATTGCGTCAAACGTTTGATGGCCGTTTAATTAGCCGAAATGGTAATGTTATTTGGCCTCCAAAAAGCTGCAATTTGACTCCGTTGGACTATTTTCTGTGGGGCGCCGTTAAGGATAAGTTTTCTGCACTTTAAAGAGTGCAGAAAAATAGGAATTGCTTCTCCATTTTTTAATTCCTTTAAGAGTTAGTTTCTCTCACTACTACTGCGTACAACAGTGTCCACAGTATGACACTAGCGATATAGTGATTGTGTTTAGTTCCAGGATAAATCAAAATGTTCCCCTTTTCTTATGCATCGCCATCACTTCTGCTAACTAGAACACCCTATTAAGTCCTTTAGGCATTTAAACTTTCTTTGAGCATTTAAATTTTATGTAATAATGTGAGTATCTCCCCCTTAAATGGGCCACACAGTAGTTCAAGTTCTAAATGATTTTTAGATGTTAGATGTTAAACTTTATTAAGAATATCAAACCAATTATTTTTGACTTTAAAAATTAAATTTAAAATTCTTCTTCTTCACGTTTTCATTACAGAGCCAACAATAACGATAACAATTAAAGGACAAACAAATACTTTACGGCAACAAAGAAACACAAAACAAATGAAATACAAAATGAAAAATAAATTAAAACAAGAAATTTAAGGAAAAAAAAAATAAAAAAAAAATATAATAAAAACGAGAAATTAATGGTAAAATAATAAGAAACCAAGGGAAGGGATAAGGTAACCAAAGGCAAACAAGAAACGGCTTAAAAAGCAACTGAGCCCTAGAAAAATACGCGCAATTATTCCAAGAAATTTTATTAAAAAAAAAAAGAAAATTAAATATACAGACACACAAAGGTAAATAACAGAAGAAAGAGAGAAAGAGAGAGAGAGAGAAAGGAAGATTTAATGAAAATCTAAAATTAAGCATTAGGAAAAGGAAGTTACACACACACAACAACGGAAGTAACAGAAGTGATAAGTGAAATAGCAAGTAACAGAAAAAAAGGGAAACAGGCAGAGAAACAGAAAGAGCGGGAGAGAGAGGGAGAGACAGAGACAAGTGATGATTTGTTTGGTTTAATTGAAAATTTAAACTCTTCATTTTACGTGGCATTATTTAAATGGAATCTCTTAACAACAACAACACAACAACACAACAACAACAACAACAACAACAAAACAACAGCAACGGCAACAGCAACAGCAAACAACAACAACAAACGCCAAGTAACACAATTATTTTGGCATTAAAAAGAAGTTTTAAATCCGATGACATGGTGCTCAAAAACAACAGCGCAACAACAACAACAACCACAACAACATATTAACAAGACCATAAACAGGCAAAAGAAAACCAGAAACGTGACTTAAATTTTCAATTCGCCACGTTTATAGAAACCAGCCACGTAAACAGCTACAAAAAAAACCTTCTCTTTATTGAGAGAGAGGAGCGAGAAGAGAAAAGAAAAACAGCAAAAGTAAAAGAAAATAAAAAAATAAAAAGAAAATGAAAATGAAAATGAAAATCCGCTGTTTTATGTTTAATGAGTATCACGTCTAATGGCAATTTTTGCTAAGACTACGTTTACTTCTAAGCATTTACCTGGTAACCTACAAAAGAGAGCAAAACATTAAGAAATGTTTTAGAATCAAAGAAAAAGGCAAAAAAAACAAACAATAACTGAGGAAATAAATTAAGAAAAAAAATAAAATAAATAAAAAAAGTAGAAAAAAATTCCCTTCAATGCATTAATTGTGTCAAAAACCAGCAATGCCATTACGGGCGTGAGAACACAAAAAACATGTCATTTAAATGCCAAATTTTCCAAGAGATTGACATTTAACGGGTTGTCTAGCAAATATAACTGTGATGTTAGCATAATAATTATTTTAGGTGTCTTAAGCGCCCTGTTGCCAATCATAAATGTGCCAAATTAGAAACTCCCCAGATAAGGCTGCTCATCAACGATGATGAATTACTGCAAGAGAAATCAAATATACATGAGGCCGCTGTGGCGGGGACTCCTCCCGATGCACCCAACAGCAGTGGTGAACATTTCAATTTATATCGCAGTGAACTGAAAAGCCTATCGTATGAGACCATACATCGTATACTGAGAGATGAAAATGAGCCAGCTATCGCAGAGAGGACACCGAACTACGTTACTATCAGAAGAGATCGCCCTCCTATGAAAGAACTCATCAGTTAATAAAGATCCACTTCCTCCACTACAAATGGCAATGAAGTCATCATCGATTTACATTGTAAAAATTTAACGGAACTGCTATTTTCATCTAACCAGCTCAAGCAGTTGAATATTTTGCTTCCGTGTTAGATTTAAGCGATAACTTTTTATCACAATTCAATATCAGCCAGTCTGCATAATGTCACTTCCACTTAATTTACTCAATCTCAAGAACATTTCCTTTACTTTTATACACTTACCGAGTCAACAACTTTGCGTTCGATTAATCTCAATCATAATTTGATCAAAAATCCAATCTCACCGCCAACATATACTTGCGCAACTTGTATTTGTCTTATAATCGTGTGGAGCAAATTTCTTCAATTGATTTCTCGCTGCTGAAAAATCTCGAATCTTTGGATATTTCCCATAATCGCATAAGCACTCGAAGCATCCTTCTTTACTCAGCGGTATGCACAATCTGAAGCATTTAAATTTGGCTTTTAATCGTTTGGGTTCGATTTATCGCGAAACATTTTACAATTTTTAAGATTAAATACGCTCTTGTTGTCACATAACAATATTACCGATATTGATTATGAAACATTTTTGGCTTACCAAATCTCCAGTATTTGGATTTTGTCCTTTAATGGCTTAAAAGGCAAATCCATAAGAGCCTTGCAGGGTATAACCGGTTTGGTAGCGTTAAATATTGCCTTTAATCCCGATATTGGACCATATATGCAGGAATTGTAGCCTCATGGAGTCTTAAGGAATTGGATGCCAGTGGCACGGGTTTGTGTCAAATACCTGCGCCTTGTTGGCCCAATCGGTTAGATCCCTAAAGTTGACTCACAACTGGTTGAAGGTAAGTGAATGAAAAAGCCACACAGCATTGATTATCTTTTAAAATAAACTTTAATGGGGGAAATGTTTAGGCTATGCTAACATACTGCAGTCCAAAGTAGAGAAGATCAGACTATAATAGAGCAGAAATGCAATAATAAAGCAGAGTGGTTAGTGAAGAGAAGGCCAGTGTACAGCAGTCAGTGTACACTAAAGTTGAGTAGCATAGTCTTCAGCAGTGTAGAACAGAACGAACCGTAATAGGGCAGACTACGCCGAGTAGAACAGAGTAGACTATAGCAGAGCAAATTAGACTTTAGTGGAGTTAAGTGCTATAATAGATCACAGTGCATTTGTAGAGCAAGGTGGCCATAAGAAGAGAAGACTACAGCTGTGGATAAAAGAATAAACTTTAGTAGAGCAGTGTAGACTAGGGTTAAATAAAATAGCCTACAACGGTGTAGAACAGAACAGCATAGTAATCCAAAGTAGATTATTATGAAGCAGAGTAGACTATAGTAGAGCATATAACATAGTAAAGCTGGGTAGATTAGAGTAGTAAAAATTAAAGTGTTCTAGGTTAGAAATGGAAATGGAATGGTTCCGGTTAGAAATGGAACATTATTTCATTCATATGGCTAATGCGGCTGGCCTTACAATACCATATTCCATCGGACCAATTTTCCTGCACTTTTTCGAGGCTATGGGATCGTATCTCGACAACGAAATCACGAATGTTTGCCTTCAAATGCTCAATTGTCTCTGGTTTGTCTCTGGTGTTAACACTTTTCTTTAACGGCGCTCCACAGAAAATAGTCCAACGGTATCAAATTAGGGTTCCTTGGCGGCCAATTGACATCACAATTTCGTCTATGTAACCGATCATCAAACGTTTGATGCAATAAATCGATTGTGACATGAGATATGTGACAAGTGGCACCATCTTGTTGATACCAAATGTCGTGCACATCAATACCATGAAGAGGGGGCACAAACAAATCGGTTACCATGGCGCAATATGTGCCTCCAATGATCGTAATGATTGCGCCGTCCTCATTTTCAAACAAATATGGGCCAACGATGCTTTCGCCACACAAGCCACACTAAACTGTCACTTGTAGTGAATGCATTGGCTTCTGTAAGACCACGTGTGGATTGTCTGAGCCCAAATAAGGCAATTTTGCTTATTAACGTAGCCACCAAGATAAAAATGAGCTTCATCAGAAAAGTTAAATTATTTACTAAGATCGACATCATCGTGCAGTTGCTCGTTAGCCCAAGCGTAAATCGATTTATTACGTGCAGTGGAGGTAACATATTGAATTTTATGACAGACTGGAATAGCAAAAGTATTGCCAGATTTGTCATAAACAATGGTTCAAATTTAAACTAATAGATGGCCCACTCTATATAATCAATTGCAGCTAGAAAGAAGAGAAACTAAAATTCCAATTGTTAAAACAGTAATGCTTTACTGTTTTTGTAATTTAACCCCGCATTGTTAATAACAGTCAGTCAGTAACTGAGTAGAGCACTGTTGACTAGGTCAGAATGGAGTGTGACAGAACAGAGTAGAGTAAAGAATAGTACGAGTGTATAGATTAAAGTATAACTAATTGGAAAATTAGAAATCTATGAAGATTCCGTAAAACTATAGTATTCGGGCGATTGAGACAATTTGTCACCATCAAAATTCGGAAAAATCAAAGATAGCACAACACAAAAGAGTTGTCAACATAATCTTGCCACTTCCCGGGAACATATACAACTGTTTGGATACTAGAAATCAATTGATCTAAATTTCATAAGCATAATAATTCTCTTGAAATCCTTTTTATGAATTCAAATCTCTGTCCATTGGATTAAAAACAAAAAAACGATTAAAAGTTTTCAACTAGAATAGGCTGTAAATTAAATTCCAAGGCCTTATCAGCATTTTCGAATGTTTTCCGGAGAGAAACATGAATTTTGGTGTGAAATTGGTTGCTGGCATCCAAAAACTATGCCAAGTGAAATTGTGTTCTATTTTTCCTTCTTTTTTTTGGTTCTTTTTTTTTTCTTTTTTTGATTTGAATTTTTCATGAATAACAATTGCAAGTAATTTTTCTCCATTTGATGGTGCCATTTAAAACCCCCTCAACAGTTGAATAATAAGTAGAGCATATGAACAGAAAAAAAAAAATTCACAAATTTTTCATTTATCTTGTCCAACCACACGCATATCCTTGCAATTTCACTTTCTCAAATTGAAAACATGTTTAAGTTGAATATGAAAAATGAAAATGGAATGAAAAACGAACAACAAAAATGCAATGAAAACTATATATTAAATGTTCCTCGTACATATGCAATACATATGCAATAAATGAAAAAACTCACACATACACATACACTTTCATGGTAAAATAATGGAAATGAAAGTTTTTCGAAGCGAGAGAGAGAGAGAGAGAG
>QOCX01006383.1:0-11430 GCA_005959815.1 Sarcophaga bullata
CCGTGTGGTCATGGTTCAAGCCTTAGGTCAGAGATCAAAACGAAAATATGAAAATATTTCTTCGCCGACTTCCTCTCAGCAGATTTCTCTGAAAGGCAAAAACTCTGAAAGCAAATAAAATTGCCACGTAAAGTTTCTCAAAAAATTATCGTTTGGAGTTGACCTTAAACTGAAGACCCCGCCACTCATGTATAAAATTAGCACCCACAAACATAAGTGATATGGGAAAGCTGGTTCGTAATCCTGACGGAAGGTTTGTAATGACTAATTATGCATGTACGTATGTATGCTTCTTACAACGGGACATTATTAAATTTTCAATGCACATCAATATCAAGAGGCTTCTGGCTCCCTAATAATTACCGCTCATAGCTAATAGATGGCTCAACATTATTGCTACGCCCTGTCTATCAGCTGTCGAGGAACTAGGTAACTGTAAATCATGTGTAGTGCAAGGAATTTCTTGTTTTAGAAAGTGACATTGTCTGGTGTTCCTATGATGTTTGCCATTTCCGCTGCTGGAGTATTCATTATTGGAGTCATTTCTTGGCTCGGAATCGTTTGATGGAAGTTTTGACGTTTCGAAATTAGTGTCGTACTCCGTTTTATGATTAAAATTTTTTTTGCCACCTTGGCATGCTGGCGGGCGAAACATGATGACAGGCATTAGGTGGTTTCCTTGATTAGAAACCATTTGTGTGAACTTTTTCATCTTCTCTGGGCGGAGTAAAGACTTAAGAAATCAAAAGAAATAAAATTTTGGGAATAAAATTTTTTTTGTAAATTCCCTTTTACAATTTACAGTTATCTACGTGTCTGTCTAAAATGAAAAGATTTCAATAACCCATCCTTCATCTAGGAGGATAACATATTCCATTCACTGTTATGCTGCATAAAACGCTATTAAATTTTTTATTAATGCCGCCAGCAACGCTAGCTACTCTTCTTTCCTGTTTATTTATTTTATTTTTCTTTCTTTTTTTATTTCAACTAGAAAAAGAACTTTAAACAGAGAACAGAGAAAACAAAACTGAAGAGAATAAAAAAATTTTTTTCTTTTTGTTGCCTAATAAATAAAATAGTTTTTTCTTTAGCTTCTATTAAATGTATGGATGTGTGTATGTGTGTGTGTATTAAATATTTTATATTAAAATAACAACAACAACAAAAAAACTACTTTCTGTAGAAGAAAAATAATACTACAAATAAATATAAAATATTAAATAATCAATAAAAAATAAAATGAATTCCCTTCCCCCTTTTTTTTTTATTAAAATGAGCTGTTTATACAAAACAACAACTAATACAACACAACAACAACATGAAAAGAAAAACTATTGCATTTAATTGTGAGCACAATTTCAGCAAATAAATGCATAAAATTGAGAAGAACAAGGGAAAAAAATACAGAGAAGATAAGCAATTGCTTGTTTGTTTGTTTATGTTTAAGTGTGTAAGTGTATAATAAACCCCTTTTATTATTTTTATTTATGCATGTATGTGTGCCTGTATGTTTATTTGTATAAAAGCAAGAGAACTGTTTTGTTTTGTTTTGTTTTGCTATTCTTCTATTTGTTTATGTTTTTTTTTTCTGTGCATTGTTGGTTGTTTACATTCAATTGTTTACCATTTGCTTGCTATTGTCGATAGTCGTTCGACTAAATACATGGCTTACAAAGCTGTTGTTGTTGTTGTTGTTGATGTTGTTTTTCTTACATACACTTTTTATTTGAGTTTGTTGTAGTAGTTCGTAGCTCGTAGTTCAGTCTTTGTAATTTTTTTTTTTTTGTTTTTTTTATATTAAACCACTCGTGTATACGTGAGTATATGAGTGTGCGTTCGTGTATGTTATTTATTTATAGATTACAATGGCGTAAATAGCCATTAACATGCACGTGTTTGCTCATGCATAACAATCTGCCCAGAGTTCACATGAAAATAAACTCACTCACTCACTCTCTTTCTCTTTCTCTCTCTCTCTCTGTGTGTGTGGTGTGTGTGTTACTCTCTACTTCTCTTATTTTTATGTTTACTTGAGTGTAAGCGCTTATGGAAATGTTTTTTTCTTTTTTGCTTTTAAAATTCTCTGCTTTTATGCTGTGCTCTGTTATCTCCTGTTGTTCATTTGTGTATATGCTAATCTAAATGTGTGTGTGTGTTGTATCGAAGTTTTTTGTTTATTTTGGCTAAAAAATGCAATTTAATTACCTACAAATTTTTTTTAATTTTTTTCTTTCTTTTTTTAATTCTTTTATTTTGTTGTTGTTGTTGCTGTTGTTTTTATTTTAATGTATTAATTTTTGTTCAATAAAATATGCAAATCGATTTGAAGCGCTGTTTTTTTTTTGTTTACTGGTTTATTTACCCGCTAATTTGCAAATCAAAATAAAATCCTTTTTAAATTTGCATTGATGTGCTGCATGTTAGAAATTAGATTTTTCCTTTCAATATTTTTCTTTAATGTTTTTTTTTTTTTGTTTTTATATAAATTTATTACTAAACAATCTAATATGCATATTAAAACATATGCGGGAAATTTAAATAAAAACTATTCTAATAAAAATATTTTCCAAAGGTTAGTTTTGTTTTGGTGTCCAAATTTATTTCATTTTATTTTCATTTTTTCTTCTTTCTGAAATCCTAAACAGTAACACATTTTTTTAATCGAACGAAATTATTTAATCATAATAAACTATAAAGTAGGAGTACAACCTAGCTTCCCATACTTTTTATCTATGAGTGGTGGGACTTACAGTTTAAAGTTAACCCCGAAAGACAGTGTTTTGGAACTTTTCCTGCAATTTTATTTTACTCTCAAAATTTCTTACAGAAATCTGCTGAGAAGAAGTTGCCGCAGAATTTTTTTTCAGTTTCGTTTTGTTGGAAGATGTCTGACGTGGTTTTCAACCGGGAGTCTTACGTCTAATAAAGCCAACGCACTACCCCTAGACTATGGCGGGTTTAGATAGGTTTTCTGTTAGATGAATTTAAATAAAAGCTTTGCCAGGAGGCTCTTCGATACCGTCGCTGGAGAACTGTCATTTTGGTTTCACACGTGGTCGTAACGGTGTTGGAAACTGGGTACCATGTTTAATAATCACGCATACCTACTAAACTAGCACGCACTTCGAAATCTAGAAACCATTGTTGTGGTAACTGTTTTATTCTTAAGGGTTCACAGGACTTCATCATATTTATTGAAGCTACCTTGTCAAATTCGCTCAGTATATTCATGCATATATGGACACATAATAGTCATTACAACTTAGTTAGATTAACGTCTAGCTTCAACATACTGTAGTCTTGTGTTAGATTATCTATGAGTCAGGGAACTACAGTTAAGTTGACAGCAACACAGATTTTTTGAGAAACTTTCATGGCAATTTATTTACTCTCAGAAAAACTCTGGCTGATAGCAAATCGCGAAGAAGATTCTTTTCAATTCTTTTGTTGGAAATATGCTCGGCCAGGATTGAACCGTCGGTCTAGGTCAATAGGCAATACACGTATCTGGTAAAACTCTGATTGCTTTTCTAATTTACGATCCATTACGGATCACAGTAATCACTGATTGCGAGCAATAATGAACCTACAAAAGGACTTATTTTCAATATGGTGATTAATACGAGCCACTCGTTTAGCAACGTCGACAACAACAGGATTTTAGAGAAAGCCAGATCTTTCGATAAGTCCACAAAATGTGCAGAGATTTCTAGCAGTCTGGTTCGTTTGCATCACAATAACTCAGCGTTATGCAGACCACCCTACAAGATTTTGCGTCGTTAGCTTTGGCTAATCATTGAAATTGTAGGAACCTGACTCTGAACGTAAGATAAACGTCATAACATGTCATTGTTCGCAGATTCGACTCAATTTAATTTGTCAGTGATGAGGCCCCTGTATCGTGAGAGAGAATATCGAATTTTGGGTTGATACCGTCCACGTGAAACCCAAGGAGCGTTCAATGCATTCCGAAAAAAGATATCATGTTTGTTTGAGTTTTTTAGCCTAGGATGGGGGCATCCGGGGTGTAACGGTATTCCTAGAGATACTTTGCCTCTCGCTAAGTGGGTGTCTTGTACGAATTAATGGATTGATTCAATCGATGATCACCAACCCCGATTGAGGCAAGGCCGAAGGGCGGCAATGCAGGTCGGTTCCTGGATAATCCCCAACATGGGGCCGGACCGCCGACGCCCGGCGTGTGGGCGCCCCCGTCGGGGCGGGGGTCGGCGGCGCCGGGCGGCCCGTGTCCTTATTGTAATTATTTTCCATTAACTGTATGTTTAGTTAAAACTTCTCGATGAATGTTGTCTAGGAGTTTGTGTAGTAAGAAAAAATATATGTTGTTCTCTAGCCATTTGTGAATATTATCAATGTTTAATTAAATTAGACGTAAAAAGATTTTTAGAATTGCTTATATTTCGAATAAAGCCATGCGGTAATGTTTTAAAACATACTACTAGAGGAAAAAACCATTTTTTTACTATAATATTTAACATGTGTAGTAATCTATGTCGATTAAAATATAATCAGTGGTAGTATAAAGTTGTATAAAAATGTATGATTTAGAATTAAAAATTATTTCTTTGTGAATTTAATACATCACTTAAACAACGGTATTTTTGATTTATAGGTGACTATTACATAGCTACTGATGTAGTCTGATTCTTTATTTTTAATATTTTAAATTCTTTTTATGGTTTTTAGTTTTATAAATTTCTATTTACTTTTGTAGATTGTTAGTTTTTAATTGTCTCATTCAACGTCAAAATTGTGATCAGATTGTGTTTTTTCTACAAATACAAAGAGCTCTTAACATAATAGAAAATATTTTTTATAGTATTATCAATTTCTCCAGATGTAGTAGCTAGGTAGTTATATTGTTTCTTGCATATCGCTCATGCCATGCATTTCTCTCGTCTCCATCCCTTTCTAATTCTTCCTTTATAACATCCCACAATACTTTACAAATAAACGTTATTCTGCTTTGATTTTTCATAGATTGATTGGATTGTTTATATTATTATTTAGTGTTATAAAAAATAAATATTTTTATTGTATTGATAGTTGATTTGTAAAAAATCCAATTGTGGGAAAAGTGTCGCCGTATTTTTAATTTTTTGCGACACAATAAACGTTTGTTGGAATTTATAATATGATATACCTAATAGAATCGATATAAAGAAGTATATCAAAAATACAAAAAAAAAATAAAGAACGGTACACATGGCGAATTGTTAGATTGTGAAACAAAACAACACGTATGGTAAAGTGGTCAACCAATGCGGACAACACACTCAGACCAATAAATGCAATTACAATAGGGATCTACAACGACACAACGAATGAATTACAGAATCACTGTAGAAAATCTATGCATGTATTTGTGTTTGTGTATGTATGTACGGTCCTATAAAAACAATAAGTTGATATCAAACTGTGATTGTGGTTGTTGTTTATGGAATAGTTATGCAATAGTGGGTCAAGTAACTAAATATTGCCCGTGTTGTTTTGTTTCGTTTTATTTATTTATTTCTCTGTTTCAGTTTGTTTTTCTTACAATATTTGTATTATTTCAACTAGAAACAAGCGTATCCACAATAATATTGTAAAAAAAACTGAATGAAAATATACATTCCGGCTCGTTCTTTAGTCAAGTTGATCTTAAAGCCAAAGGATTTAAAAAAAAATAATGAAATTCTGATTGAAAGCCAATAAAGCAATTCCGTTTTCTTATATGGTCTACTGAGTCTGACAGTTTCCCCTTTCACCGAATAGGACTGTTATACTCTAAATGGATCAATTTAGAGGCTAAAAACTCTTTTCTAGAAAAGTTTCCTTTTGATTACCTCCCCTAATGCAGTTAATTTTTTAATTTTTTTCCAAAGTAATTATTTTGAATAACTTTCCACTCGTTTACAAATCTACTCGATTACAAGAAATTCGTTTTAATTTGACACGAAATAACTAATCAGGTTTCATAATCACTTCAAGCAAGTTCACGCAACAAAAGTTAATTTTGAATGAATTTCCTTAAATTTTACAAAATTAACTTAAAATTTGTGAAATTTTAGAGAATTTCAAAGTTTTATACACTCACTCGTATATACTCCTCCCACTCACACAAATATATCCATGCATACAGCTCGCAACATGTGAATAACTTTACTGACAACTCCAATATGAGCAACGAATAGCACGAGACTTTATTTTCCAAGCAACACTTGACATTTTTGAAAGTTGTGTAGAAAGTTACGCACACTTACAGTATTTACAGTGTTACCTTTACAACACAGTTAAAGCTGTTACTGTGTAGTAGTGTGTTATTTAACAACAAAGTAGTTTCTGGCATAAACCACACCCAAAGATTTGCATGAATATTCACGATATGCTTACAATGTATTTCAATGAGTGACTGTCAAGAAATAGAGGATTTCTCTGCACCCGAGTTTATGAATTAAGTTAATAAAAAGAATCGTAGCAAATACCGCATAATTTAGACCAAAAATTTGTACTTTAAGAAGATCTGATTTTCGCTTTTACTGTCGGAAAATATGGCCTCGACCTGAAACAAATTAACAGTATTTAGAAGCTGAAAAAATATTCCAAGATTAAGTCCTTCGCAAAAATATTTATAATCTAAACGAGTTCTCAAGTTAGGACTGCCTGTGTAGGCTTCCATATCGCAGTACCAGCCCTATTTGCTTGGAATTTTTGTTGTGAAATCCCCACTAATATCTACACTAATAGGTTCAAACAAGATGATTGTCAAATTCTCTTCGGAATAAGAAGCTCTCAGGTAGCATAGGAGTGCTGTACCACGATGGGCGAACATTACTTACCACCTTCTGGATGGCATGTACCTCCAACGAATTTGAATCGATATTTAAAAGGAATTTTGATAAGCCCATCCAAGCATAAAAATAATACCAAATTTCTCAGAATTAGCATGTAAATGTAGCCATAACTATCGGCTTGGACTCACAATTGGTTTAAATTTAGGAACCATAGTTTATTTCGCATGTCGTAAATACTTGGGTCATTCTATTCTGTCACAAAATTCAGTATTTTATCTCCGCGAACGGAATGAAACGATTTATGCTTGAACTACGATGGACATATTGGGGCAAGGAAGAAACAGCACGATGAATGTCGATATTGTCCAAAAAAAATAATCTACTCGTGGTCTTACAGAAGCCAATGGACCCATTTCGAAAGACTGTTTTCGTACGGTTTTGTGGAGAGCAAGCATCACTGAAATAAGCATTTCTTTGAAAATACAGCTTAACCATTACGGTTAATGGGAGAGACTTATCACACCACTGTAACTGATTTTTGTACCCTGCTCTCATGACATTTAATATGAACCACGTTTTGGTTTCAACAGGATGCTGATAGCTTGGCCCACATATCTCATGTCACAATGGATCTTCGTTGCGTCAAACATTGTGATGGCCGTTTAATTAATGTGGGCGTGCCGAGAAAAAACTAAGCATTTGAAAGCCCAACATCTCGTTGAAGTCATTGCCGAGATACGATCCCCATACACTTGAAAAAGGTACGAAATATTGGTCCGATCCTAATGAGGTACCTCGTGAAGGATTGTCAACCGTTCACCTGTGTTTGATCTGAACTAAACAAACATTAAATTCCAAAAATAATTTTAAAACCAATTTTTATTGCCATAACCCTTTATATTTTGTTTAAAACTCTTAAAAACAAAAAATAAGTTCCAGGAAAATAAATTAAAAATAATTAATTTTTGGCAAATTCTAAAATTTCTTGCTGCAAAGAAAAACAACAAGAATTCCATAAAACTCAGCTAAAACTGATGCCGTTTTCGTATGCAAAAACAAAAATTTTACTGTCGCAATAAAACGTTAAATAGCTGATGGTATGACACAATGGCATTTAAGAGAATTTTCTTGAATTTTTTTTTTGTTTTGTAAGCATCATCATACACAGTATAAACTATCACAAGTAAATGTCTTTCTATAATAATTTCCTGCTTTAAATGTTTACATTCATTTACTCATACGTTAGCAATTACTATGTTAGTGTAAGTGAAATTACAATGAAGCCAAAAAAAAACACGTACAAAATATTTCACTTACATGTGTGATTGTATATGTAACTGTTACGATTCATTTTCATTCATCCTTACCACGCATACGAACAAACATATTCTAGTTACATAGTAATTTTATAGACACTTTACTTCAACTACACTACATAATATTTGGTCTGATGTCTCCTTCACAACATTAGCATTACTACCACCACCACTACACCGCTATATTTGATTCTGTGACAATAACAATAACAAAAATATATAAACAACAAACAAAAAACCTGCACACACTATAAGCATAACATAAAGTTTTGTCCTTCTCTTTTTAGGCTAAAATGACAAACAACAATAATACAACAAACAACAACAACAATAATAAACAGTAAAGAGAAAATGTGTTATTTAACCTTAAATAACGCGATAGAAATTAAAGTGCCGAATACACACACAACAACACTTTAATGGCGTATAATGGAAAAAAAGAGAAGCGAGAGAGAAAAAAGGAGAGGGAGAGAGAGATATGCAATATTGTAAAGAAATGTAAAAATCTACCTATAACACTTCAATACATGTAATATGTGCTACACCACAAAATATTTGTTCCACCATGTAACTGTTTATACTACAGTTGATTGGGTTGTTTTCCACTCCAGAGTTATTTGAAGACGATATATCACAGTGGACTACAATGAAGAATACTTGGGGTAAGCAATTCACAATGCTTTTTCTAATACAATGGCTTCGACTTTTTCTTGCAACAAGCATCGGGAGCCCTTAAAGTCATCAGAGAACGGTGACCGAATCAGATCAGGCCTGGTTTTTCTCAAATGAACCAAAATATCCTTGCTGTGCAGCAAAGATATTCTTACCATTCCAACTAACCGAATATAACACAGTGGGCTGCTGTGGCGGCTTGCTAAAGCGAAAGTATGGCAACCCTATCATTCTAGAACCTGCCAATTATTAACCGTTTTTCAGTACTAATAAACATTGATTATGAAATTGAAATAAAATCTCGGTCTCAGATTTACTTACATAGGTCATTAACAAGCCGATTAGCGGAATTACGGCTTGCCTTAACACATTCCCCCAGGCGCCACAGATTCTTTCAAGTCTTCGGCAGTTGATCATACCAATCGATGGCAGAATTTTTTCAATTTGATACTTTCAACGTAGACAAAGTCGTCCTTTGTGCTGACCTCTGCTAATCCCCGCATCATATAACCTGTCTCGCGCAGCAGTTTCTTGCATCTGAACAGCATGGACGAGCCAGCACAGCCGCGAGTTAGTTAATGTGCACCTTTAAGAAATAAAGCAGAAATAAAAACTAACAACTGACACCCAATCTTCTTATGATTAACGATGCTGTCGACTGTGAAACCCCCTTTAAAATTCTCATATGTTTTGGCAGCCATATTTCATTGCTTTTGTGCCACTGTGCTCAAGTTGTTTCTCATACGATTTCTTATTTAAACACACTTAATACATGTGATAAAACTACATGCAAATAACAATAACAATAACAACAAGAGCAACAACAACACACAACAACTACTAAAGTGTATAGTAATTGTAACAACAACTGGAAAACATTAATTCATGATTGAAGGTAATAAACGCTTAATAATCTTTATTAAGCGTCAATGAACGTTAAGAGCATTACACTTAAGCCAGGAAGCATTACAACTTCATCTTCATTTTCATCTTTTCATAATCACACGATGATAAACATCATTATCCATTTGCTATGCATTGCATTGCTTTTATTTGCTCGAATTCTATGAGGCAATGATGACAAACAATTTCTATTTATAATTTACAACAATAACAACAACAACAACAACAACATACTCTTGTTTATTATAACGAAAATGAAAACAGATGACAACATCAATTGCCATGACTGGCATGATAAGAAAATTCTTAATGCTGACAGTCAAACTGACTAACAATTGTCAACATAATTGACAGAGCCGAGGTAAGTAAACGCAGGATTTAAAGGACTTTTAAAATTGTTTGCAATTGATTGAATTAAATTTGTAACAACCATAACAGAAATACTTGAGTGATAGTATAAATACGAAACAATAATTGGGTCCAACGAGCTTAAATTGTTGTTTAACAGCAAACTTACTTGGAATTAACTTTGTAAATCTCAAAGAAGTGTTTCTGGAAAAAATGCAACTTTTTGTGTTGCTTTAGAGGAAGTTTGGTGTTGTAATAAATTTTTTAAAATGAATCCATTCCAGTGGCTTAAATCAGTCCCTTTTAGGTGCCTTAAAATCCGTATCGGAACCTCATGTTCAACTCCCAACTAAGACATTAGCAATCAGGCGCGATTTACTGCTCTTATGAAATTCAATCAAAGACAATATGGGTCTGCTTTGAATGTGAAAACCGAATTGCGCTGTACTGATCCAAGGCTATGTGGAAATACACGGCCAAACTTTGTTGGTGATACGATTTCCCCCCAAAATCTCTAGACTTGGCCGTTTAAAGTCATATCACTTTCATTGCTTTGTATTCCAAAGATTTCTCGGAAAATTTCTTTTTCTTTAAAAAGTATATTCCAGAGATTGCTGAGAAATTTAAGTTCGATTGAAAAGTAATTTTTAAGGGCAGGACATAAGGATATCGGTGGAAATTGCATTGTTAAAGAAAGGACCAGGACTTTGACAGAACACGCAACCCATTTAGCGATAGTTTGCAGAGCATTGCTTAAGTTAGACCGGATATTCTCCGGTAGCTTTATAGGCAGGCTGAACTTCAGTCGCAGCAGGACTAGACTGATGTGGATTAGAAAAGAACTGCTTGTGTCTTCTGTACTTAAATCGCAAGACCAACTGTCGCATTAATAGGATTCTTACAAGCCACTACTATCCTATTGGAGACATGCTGATAAACATCTGATTTTAACTTCTGCAGGAACTGTCTGAGTCTGGCAGTAAATGAGGGCAAAACCAAGTCTATGTTAGTGCGTCTTGGATCCGAGATTACGGCCGATGTTGTCAGCGTATTTGTTTATCTTGGCTCTGCCATTACTAGCAAAAATAATGACAGTCTGGAGATCGAACGTAGGTTTACTCAACGGGAGCTGCTATAGTCTTAATAGGCAATTGAGTAGGAGGAATCACTCTCTAACGGCGAAACTAATACTCTACAAGGCGTTTATACTCCTCGTGCTTCTTTATGACGTAGAATCATGTACGCTATTAAGCACCAACGCAGCAGCTTTTATGGTATTCGAGAGAAAAGTCCTACGTAAGATCTTCGGTTCAGTGTGAATTGAGAATGACATGCGTATTCGATTCTGCAATGAGCTCTATCAGCTCCTCAACGAAATAGACGTTGTACAG